>GL379980.1:5989-23959 GCA_000143925.2 Caenorhabditis brenneri
TTAGGGCGTACCGAGCATCACTAGACTTCATTATGGTAGATAAAAACTTTTTTGTGCACCACTTTCCCGACAGATTGAGCTCGTCCAAATCTACTACCCCCATTCTGACGTTTTCCGGATTTCTTCATTGAACGAGCTGTATCTGCCGGGAAAGAGGGGGTACAAAAAAGTTGTCAACTACAAAAATGAAGTTCTAGCTATGTTTGATACGCTCAAAAATATTTAAAGCTGTAGAAAAATTTTTGACCGTGTGGCGCATGCTCAAAGTCAGCTAAAATCAAATTTCTGCCGTTTGCAAGAAGATAGATCTGTTTCTAAATCCGAAAATCAGAAAAGAAAGTGGCTTCAGTTCTCATAATTTATGTTGTATGATTTTTTTAACCGTTTTGATCTTTCTAGATGACTTGCGTTGTACTTATTGCTCCTTCAAATACACACGAGGTGGTCCGACCATCATTATATGTGGTCCCAACGTTGGTTCTATGGGGTGAGTGATATTTTTCACGGATGTTCCCATTTTTCACAAAATACAAATTGACCTTCAAAAAAAATGCATCAGTCAAGCTAAACTTTGCTCTCGTAGGGTCTCGCTTTTACAGAACAGGCTCATTACCGTGAAACCTGTAAAAGAGGCTCCCCACCCAGTACTGCATGATCAGAGGGCATATCTCGGTTGTCTTCAGAATTATCAAAATGAGGTCAACTGAAGAAATGATTATCAAAGCATTCTGAACATTTTATTAGTTGAAAACTTTTTGATAACTCTGAAGACAATCAAGATATGCGGTTCCTAACATAGGGGCTTCTATTACAGGTTGTATCCAAAATTAAGAAAGTTGTCGAATGATTTCCTGAGAAAAAATGTGAATTTCACAATGGTTTGAAAATGATACGATTTCTGAATTTTTCGGTTCTCAAGCTCAGTTTTAGAAGTTGAGCCCACCTCTAACAAGGAAAATTAGCGCTCAGGATTTTCAAATCCTGAGCGCTAATTTGAAAAAAATTTCTTGGATCCAATTTTTTTCTTGACCCTTATTTGTTTGCCCCTTCCCATTTTTCGGTCCTTCCATTTTTTCGTTGGGCTCCACATTCTAGTTATGTTTGTGGCACCTAAACACACTAAAATCATACTTGGAACACGGCCGGGCCGGGCCGGGTCGTTTTGGAAATTTCATCGGTCCAGCCCAGCCCGGCCCGGCCGGGTTTTCAGAGCTGGTTTTTCAATTGGCAATTTTTAGGGTAAAATGGTGCTTTATGATGCTATTTCGGATTGAAATGAAGAATATTAATGTTTTTGATAGTTTTGTATAAAACTTGAACGTTTTTGGAAGAGTTTTGCGAAAAAAATTGATGAAATTTTTTCAGAAATTCCCATCCGGGCCGGGCCAAACTTTTCTAAGTGACTATAACAAAAATTTATCTAGACTTGTTCCAACGAATAATGTGAAAATCTTTTAGGAGAACGAGACACTTCATTGGGCCCTACGGCCGCTGCTAATCTGAAGAGTCTGCCATCTGTGAAACTTCAGAAAATACCTGATGCTGGGCATGCTTGTTATCTTCATAATCCAAAATACTTTGAAACATTGTGTATAAATTTCTTTGACTTTATTCGAAGCTATCATTGTTAATGCATGTATTCCATTCAAAATACTCAGATCTGTTCAAATAGGATGTTATTCCGGTGAAAGTTTGATTGCAATATTTATTAATCATAATTATTCACTTTTGTTCTGTCTCATCAAACTTTTTATGACTTTCCGTGTGTTTTTGAATTGATGATTGTATGAAATAAACGGTTTTATTGAAGCAATCAAAACTAAGAAACAATTGAAACGGAACCCCTCTGAGCAAAACGGCTATGTGCAAAAAATTACGTGAGCAGTGAAGAAGCCTTATATTGCACAAAAGTACTGAGAATACGAGTGCAGGTCACAGTCAGAGCCTAAGCTTAAAAATCGTTAAAAGAAAAAAACCATTGTCCAAATTTTAAAAAAAATGGAGATAAAAAAAATTGTTTCGAGATGGTTTGTCTATCTAAATTTGTTACTCAGTCAACAGAAGGAAGAGTGTATCAGGAGGTTCCCGGTGATCGAAAAAGTCCTTTGTATTGAACCGTATATTAAAATTTACCCTATCTCGATACAGCAGAAAATATTTTCTTCTGAAAAAAAACCCTTCTAATGCGGAGAAATCTAGAGGACTTACAAGAGCAGCGAACAGGAGTACGTCTTCAGTCAGACAACGACCAGGAGACAGCAGTCAGTCAGCAGCCAGGAGTGAAGTTCGCAAGCGAAAGGAGAGGAGAACAGCGACCAGGATGGAACAGAAGATCATCAAACAAGACCAGTCAACAGCTACCAGAAGTGAACATGGAGAAACTATGTGATGTCACACACTGTGTGGTAGATGGTGTGGCCAACCTAATTTCACCCTGAAATTAGGTTGGTTTTTCAACGGCCCCTCCCAGTGTATCGCCCGTTCCCACGGACGAGACCTTGGTCATATATCTCTTCCACTATAACTCGATGTCACCCAGTCTACTAGCGAGTCGAGTCCATGCTCAACAAGTTCCTAGGCTCACAATGTTCACCAGATGATCTACATTCCACCGCGGAAGCGCGCCATTTCTCTAGTGTCCCCCTTTCTCTGCGTCTCGTGCGGGCCAATCTCTCACCCGATCTCTCTCTCGCCACAGACACACTCCTTCGTACCAAACAGTCTTCATTTCTCACCCATCGATCGGTGTTTTGTTCTCGTCCTTTCACTTTTTTTTACTAGAATATTTCCAATCTGTTACCTGCTACTTTTTTTTCTCTTTTTTTCAATTCTCCTTTCTCTTTTTCATAGGCAGGATGAAAAAAATCCCAACTAATCAATTTTTCAGGATAATGTGAACCCGAAGGACCACTGGAATGTTATCGGAGAGCTCGGCGACGGAGCATTTGGGAAAGTAGAAAAGGCAGTCTCCAGGACCGACCCAAAGCTCTTCGCCACGTCGAAATCAGTTGACATCAAAGAAGGAGAAGAGTTGGAGGACTTCTTGGTGGAAATCGAGATCCTGACTGAATGCAAAGGACATTCCGGGATGTTGGCACTGTATTTCCCCCTCTTCCCCAAAATCGCGATTGTTTCGCCGTGACAATTTGTTGTCAAAAATTTTCACATTTTTTGCAATTTTCCAACTTTGCGACTCTCCAGTTTTGGCTATTTTGAAGATTTTGATCGGAATTTTTTGGGGTGCATTGGAAATCGCTTTGGGTTTCTGGTGCAGTTTTCGTTGTTACAATCTGTCCATTCTGGACCCAGATATTTCAAGAAAAGTACGTTACGAAAAATGTAATAATTTTTGGAGTACTGAAAATTTTGCTAAAATCTTTTTATTTAATTTTTAATTGCTTCAGTTTATGAGATTTCGGTGCGAAAACTGGGGAGCAAAATAAACTTCGGGAAAGCTATCGAATGAGCTAAAAAGTGATTGAATTGAAAATGAATTGAGAATGTAGGCCATAAAACAATAGGCGAAATTTACCTATGAAAAAGTTTTTCAATTCTTTCTATGAATTATTGCGTTGACCTCAGGCCAAATTTGCTCCTCTCTCTCTCTCTTTTGAGAAAAAGTGAACAATTTTGGCGTGTTTCATTTCTAAAAAACAGTATTAGGAAAATTGAAAAACAGCACCGCAGGTCCTCAACAGATGTCTAGTCTTTGATAACAAACTCACGGTGAGTAAGAAAAAACAAGTCAAATGGAAAACGTGTGATTAGAAAGGTAGTTTCGAGTTAGAAAGCTCTTGTTTGGTCGCCTTAGTGGTTCAAGTAGATTATTATTGTGTGAGTTAGGTCTAATTGTATTGATCGGGCAAAATTATAGAATGTGACAAACGAACGTCCGGACCGAAGAGTAGTAAGAGTCTGTCCAACTTTTAGCACACTTCCAATTAGTCAGAAACTCATGTCCATCGCTTCATTCCCTCAACTTTCTTCTTTTCAGATGATGCTCGAATTCTGTGGAGGCGGAGCTGTCGACAACATCATTGTGAAGCTGTGCCGTGCACTCGAAGAAGACGAAGTCCGATACATAGGATATTACGTGTGCGATGCTCTAAAATGGCTTCACTCCCAGAATGTCATCCACCGAGACCTCAAAGCTGGGAACATCTTGCTAACGAACAACGAAGAAGTCTCAGAGAAACTGAAGAGCAAACGAGAGAAAAGGGACACATTCATCGGGACACCGTATTGGTGAGTCATAGTTTGTGAATAATAATGAAGATGCGCTGAAAAAGTGCATGCTGAATAAGACAACAAAAATAGAAACTGATGGTTTTGTAGGATGGCCCCGGAAGTGTTGGCGTGCGAGAACTTTGAAGATCAACCCTACGACTCTATCTCGGATATTTGGTCGCTCGGGATCACCCTCATTGAGATATCAAAGTGTTTGGACCATTCTGCAGCTTCGTTCTTGAATAACGTCCATCGAGCGGACCCACCATGTGCAACAATAACTTCTATCTTCATTCAACCAATTAGAAAAACCGAGTTGTTGTTCAGTGAGTGGCTTTCACAAAGCTTAGTCAAGGATCCAAGAAGCCGCTCATCCGCCGCCCAACTCTCCGATCATTTATGGTTCAAGGATGCGCCGACGAAGAGGACGACGATATTGGAGCTCCTGAAAAAACCCATCTCCACACAACAAGTTGTTGCCCCAACACCTTCTGTTACTGCTCCAAAAGCAAATGCACGACGTTTGGGTGGAAGGAACAATGGAAATTGGAAATATTTATTGATCATAATTATTCACTTTTGTTCTGTCTCATCAAACTTTTTTATGACTTTCCGTGTGTTTTTGAATTGGTAATTGTATGAAATAAACGATTTTATTCAAGCGATTGAAACTATGAAAGTTTGGGGAGGGTGCCATACATATGGCAGCCCCTCTGAGCAAAAACGGCGGCCAAAATTATTTTTTGAAGCACTCATTCTCCAAAAAAACCAGCGAACGTTCTTTTCAGTTGCCCCATTGTGTCATCAACGTAAGAAACAGATTCTTTAGAAGCAGTCCGGGGAATTTGAGGTGGTGGATCATAATGATCTTTATGGCGGGACTCAATTTTGTCAGAAAACCCGTTATGAGATGATGGTGACGTGAAGAGTGGCTGTGGCGGGAGACTCCTTGAAGCAGCAGGCGCCATATCTCAAATTACGATCAGTTAAAAAGGGCGATTCCACCGAATAACCACTTATCCTGTGTACATTCGCCCCAGAAGCAGTTCCAACTGGCGAGCTCAATTCGTTTTGCAATTGGTGCTGTTTCTGGCTCCCGTTGTCGTATACTAAAGGCGCACTATGTGTATGGGCAAGCAAGGAACGAAGCATCTTGCTAGCAGCACGGCGATCGTCTTCAGCAGATTCGCCAAAGTAAGCTGAAATTCTCATTTGAACGAATTTGTTGCTTTGAGACAGACTTCATGGCCAGTCATAGATCTCAATCCGTTGACTAGGAGAACTTGATAAAAACTAAATTTTTTTAGCTAAAATGAGGACGGAAATTTTTGAGAAAAAGTATTGTTTTGAAGACCTTTTGAGGCTACAATGTTTTGAAAAGTCTTGATTGGATTGTTACGGGGGCTGAATTGGAATGAGCTCCAATTGAGCTCCCAGTTTTTACGGTATCTTTTTGAAAGTTACCGTAAAAACAGTAATAGAAGCCCGCCCTAAAGACCCTTTTGAAAGATAGAAGCCTATGTGCTTTGATAACAGTATTTACGGTCACTGTCATGCCAAACCAGACGAGACCGGGCCAGACCGGACCAGGCCGGACCATACCAGACCGGACCGTACCAGACCAGACCAGCCCGGAACAGGCAGGACCAGACCGGACCGGAGCGGACCAGACCGGACCAGACCGGACCAGACCAGACCAGACCAGACCAGACCAGAACGGACCGGACCGGACCGGACCAGACCACTATAAACAACTCTGCCGCAGTACCTATAACATCATTGACATCATGTACGAACTCTCTTCCTTCTTTTGACACCAAAATATCAATAGAGCATATTTGCATCGCTCCAACATGGTCGGTGATCGCTTTCAGATATTTTTTATGTCTTTCGCAAGTTGTAATTTGTTCTAGAACACTAGATCCAACATTACTCTTCCAGTGTTTACAAATTCCTCGTCGAATGAATGTCTTGTATTCCTGGCCAATTTTTTGTACGTGCAGATCATACTTTGCTTGAACAAAAGGCTGAACTTCCACCTGAAAAAAAATTGAAATCGACTGAATTGTAAAATAAAATCACCTCGGTGTCTCCTTTTGTCATGATTTGTAACATTCCTTCTACGTCGCTTAGTTCCTCAATACTATTCACTTTGATTTTTCCGATTCCTTGAAATCCTTCATTCACCGAAACAATCATTGGGTATGTTGAAGCTTGTGGCTGATGCTTAAAAATTATGTTCCTATTTCTCAATAAATTCTCAGAAATGAAAAAAAACTCACAAATTTGTGAAAATGAGGATAGTGTACGATTGGAAGCAAAGGAATAGACGCTCCATCGGATAGTACAATCTTTTTGAGTTGTTTTTTCAAATTATTTTTATCCAAGAAAGCCACTGCCGACGTGTGAGAGTTAAGAAAAGGAATGTGAGCTGCTATAAATGATCTTATGATTGTTTTAAGCTGAGCACATCTGGTGGCTCCAGCTCCGAGAAAAACTGCAGATGGGGTAAATATACGAATGTCTTTTCCTGGTTGGCTCAATTCCACAGAACAAGTTTTCTCGGTGCACATGACGTCAAGCTCATTGATATCTGCTTGTTCGACGCGAATGGCAATTTCCGTATGATTCCGAAAATATTTTGACCAATCGACATGATGTGAATCGATGACTAGGAGAACTCTGGCATCTTTCATTACAGGTTCCGCGCGACTTCTGGGAAAAAAAACAACCAAATCCGTGATTTGTCAGTTTTGCAAATTCTTGTTCAGAACTATTATGTGAGGAAGAGAATCAACGTGTTACAGTACCGGCCATATTTATACGAACACCCCCGCTTTTCAGTTGATTTTAGTCAACCCTGTGCATGCGCCATACGATCGAAAATTTTTCAACCGCTTCAAAAAATGTTGAGCATATCTAGAATAGCTTGAACTTCATTTCTGTAGTTGACAACTTTAATCTCGATGATTTCATGGGTCCTTCATGAAATGAGCTCTAACTCTCGAGAGAGTGGTTGCACAAAAAAGTTGTCAACTACAAAAATGAAGTTCAAGCTATGCTAGATACGCTAAAAAAATTTTTGAAGCCGTAGAAAAATTGTTGACTGTTTGGCGCATGCTCAAAGTTGACTAAAATCAACTGAAAAGCCCCTGCGCCTCCGGCGCACTTGCAGGTTTTACTGTTCGCGAAGTTCAAATTTATTCAGAGTGTTCACATGAGTTTTCTTTTTATCTATATTTTTTCTTTAAAGAAGAATGATGTGTATACCTGTCGTGATTGAGAGACTTATCCAGAGCAGCTGCAAGTGATTCGCGACTTTTGGCCGGCGATGTTGGAGCACTAAAAATGGTATAGTACTTTATGAAAGGCACAGGTTCCTAGGATGGAAATAGAGCAAGAAGTGTTGGCCGTCGTCATAAGGTCGCGCAATAATAAAAACTCGCGGAAAAATGGAAAAATAGTACTGGAAAGAGGTTAATTATTTTATTGCGGGCTTGTGATAACATTTTTCAAAATTCTGCTTCCTTACACTTGTTAGGTACCCCTTCAGGCTTCCGCCCAAAATTTTTTATGAATTTTGGGGAACAATTGAGAGAGGAGTCCTAATTTGAAGAGATCCGCTTAAATGGGGAATCAGGTCAGTTACAAGAGCTTCCTAGAATGTTTAGTTGTATCAAATGAGTCGCCCTAACACTGAAATATCTATTCGCATTAAGACGTCCAGAAAATCAATCGTTCTTCGTGTTCTAGGTCAACTTTTCTGGTATTTTGGTATTTTTAGGACTCCTCTCTCAATTATTCCCCAAAATTCAAAAAAATTTTTGGGCAGAAGCCTGAAAGGGTACCTAACAAGTGTAAGGAAGCAGAATTTTGAAAAATGTTATCACAAGCCCGCAATAAAATAATTAACCTCTTTCCAGTACTATTTTTCCATTTTTCCGTGAGTTTTTATTATTGCGCGACCTTATGACGACGGCCAACACTTCGTGCTCTATTTCCATCCTAGGAACCTGTGAAGGAGATATAATGGAAGGTTTTTTGAAACCTGAACGGTGTTAGAAAATTGAAAAGTTCACCTTGAAAAAGATTAATTTGAATTTAAGATTTAATCAAAATAACCAAAAAATGACCTCCCAGAATAGAGTTTATCATTCTAGGAATCCGGATAATTTAGAGCCTGACCAGAAAATATTCAAGAATTCGAGTTTTCAGAAAAAAAAACTTGAAAAAAAATGTTCACCTGATTGTATTCGAAACTTTGTTGGCTATTGACTGGAAGGAAAAAGGGCTTGACGATTCTGTATTGACGTCGTCCATCGATTCACCCTCATCTTCGGAAAAAGAAAATTTGCGCTTGAAAAAATTCATGGCCTGGAAAAAAAGTTATTGGAAAAGAAAAAAAAATAGGGAAGAAAAAGCGGAGGATTCCCCAAGGGACTATTGCAAGCACTGCAGGGCGGGGCTTGATTTTTTTCGGACCTCGATTTTAACCTCGTGTCGAAAAATCTCCCTCCAAGTATGAGACGTTTTTAGTGTGAAAGAAATGTGCTCGGAAAGAAAAAGTCAACTGAAAACAGAGAGGAATGAGGGGAGTGAAAACGTTGGGTTCACTTGGAATACTTGAACAGCCCGTGAAATTCAACGCATGTTCATAACGGCAAAAAAACAATTTTCTAAGTGCTCCAAACCAATTAACGCACTAATAAGTTCCATGTTAAAAACCGAAAGAAAGTTAATGAAATTTTTTTTTCTTTCTCAATAACAAGGCAAACCATTGGGGGCGTTTGTCTTTTCGTTTTGAAAGTCGAAACAAAAGCAAACGAGAAAGAACTAGTGTAATCCCTTGGCGAAGACGTATACTCTTAGGAGGAGCCACGAAAGGGAAGGAAGGAGGGGGTCTGCATGCAAAACGAATCAAGTGAGGAAAGAGGACGATTAAGGCAAGACAGAGGGAGAGAGATGGGACGAGAGAATAGGGAAAAGGAGGAGTGAATAAAATAGAGCCCAGACATTGGAGAGAAGCACGGAAGAAATTGAAGAAGGCGTTGGATGAGCTGTTCCAACTCAAATTATCTTTTTTGAATTATGAGCAAAATATGATTTCATTTTTTATTCACGCCGCTTTGTGGCTCCAACTTTGATAAACATTTTTACTTCTGTGTAATAGCAAGACTTTCATCAGATTAGAACCTATAGAACCCGTTTTTCAGTTGATTTTGCTGATTTAGGCCTACTTTGAGCGAGCGCCACGCAGTCAAAAAATTTTCTACGGCTCTAAAAATTTTTGGGCGTATCAAGCATAGCTAGAACTTCATTTTTGTAGTTGACAACTTTTTTGTGCGATCACTTTCCCGGCAGGTAGAGCTTGTTCCATGAAAGACTTGGTAATCATCGTGACTTCTATAGAAAATGGGGGATTTCCGAGGTCGGTGTATTAGACGAGCTTTATCTGCCAGGAGAGTGATCGCACAAAAAAGTTGTCAACTGCAAAAATGAAGTTCTAGCTTTGCTCAACACGCCCAACATTTTTTTAAGCCGTAGAAAAATTTTTGACCGGTTTAGGGCATGCTCAAAGTTGAATAAATCGGCGAAAATCAGCTGAAAAACGAGAGTGTTCGTATACTTTTGCACGGTACTGTATACGTGTGGTGCTACCCCGCATTAGAACTGGCCGCATCAGAACTGACCCGTATTAGAACTGGCCGGATTAGAACCGGGTACTTCCGAAGTATCTGGTTACTCGAAAAATTGAGCAAATGTTTAGGACCACAATGTCATATTTTGTACGAAAATTCAGCCTCGAGTCGCAACTGGGAGCTTGAATATGGCCCGGTTCTGATCCGCAAAGTTCTAATACGGGACAATTCTAATGCGGCCAGTTCTAATGCGGAGTAGCACCATTCGTGTCACTAGACATTTTTGATAACTCTTCGTTTCACTTTATAGAATACCAGTTGCTTACTGCCTTTTATGTGTTCTTAATTTTAAGATTCTATTAGATGCTCAATATTCAATCCCGTTACTATAGCCTCGATAGTTTTATGGAATGCCTCTTAACTCTAAAGCACTTATCAGTGGATTTCCGCCTTTGCTACAATACTCCTACATCATTTTTTTGTATACTACTGAATTTTTATTTCAAGCACATTTTCAGAAAAATGGCTTCACTAAAACCCACGAGTATCAAAATTTACTAAATCGAAGCGATCCGTGATCTATGTTCACATGCCATAAGTAGCCTCTGAAGGTTTAGAAACAGAAAAAGAAGTGCCGGACCTACAATCACCCACACACCGATAGATTTCCCTGCTCTTAGTAAAAAAAAGAGTTCGTAGCAGCTAGAATGAAATGTTTCATATACACAAATCACAATGAAACAAATAGAATATATAATATAGGCAATAGATTAATTATATCACCCGAACCCGGATCAAACGGCGGCGCAGATGTTTCAGAGAATAAGAACAACGATTGTGGCACGTCGCCTTGTGACCGTGTCTTGTTGCTGCCAAGCTGTTGATGACGTGGCAAGAAAGTACTATGTAGAATTGAATACACGGGGAAAAGAAGAACATGGCTATCGACGAGTTCCGTCTTCGAAGAATACTCCGCCATCAAGAGCACAATACTTTGGACATATTCCTGGAAGCAAATACATTTTTCAAAGAATGAGAATAAAAAAAATCCGACTCACCTCTTTCTCCTTGTGGTCCAGGCAGTCCGGGTTGTCCTGGTTTGCCAGGTGGTCCAGCTTGTCCGGCATTTCCTGGTGGTCCTGGCGGTCCTGGTGGTCCAGATTGTCCTGGTTGTCCATCTCTACCTGGTGCCCCATCATCTCCTGGTGCACCAGTCGCACCGGCGTCTCCAGGATTTCCAGGCTCTCCAGGAGTAGACGGTGTTGATTGAGCAGGTCTTCCAGGTTCTCCTTTCTCACCATCGTTTCCTGGCGCACCCGGTTCGCCAGACGCTCCGTTTGGTCCAACAGGTCCTGGCGTTCCAGGAGCTCCAGGCCTTCCAGGATTTCCTGGTCGTCCTGGTTGGCCACTTGTACCAGTTGGTCCCTGTGGTCCTGGTGGTCCAGGTGGGCATGGGTTACAAGGTGGAATGTCTTGTTCTTCACATACGATTGGAGGCCTTCCTGGGGTTCCTGGACGTCCAGGTGCTCCTGGAATCCCTGGTTTTCCATTGCGTCCAGGTAAGCCAGGTCGTCCTGGGTGACCTGGTTTACAGCACCCAGCACAACCAACAGCTTGACGCTTGTTACGAATCGTTGTTAGATTTCCAGCAATAGCGGCGGCAATTGGTTTTTTGTGACCGATTTCCGACATTATATCTCTTGCTGTCGACTGTAATATTCCACTTTACACAATTGTATTCATAGCACCTTGACTAATCATTTTATGCCAATTAGACCGGTCCAAATGATAACCAACTTACTTTACAAAAGGACATGTCTCGTTTAGTTTGCTGGTGAATTGAGTCGACGAAGTTGTAAACAATTGGCATAGATATACATACTGTAAAAAATATACTTGGGTCAAGAATTGTTCTCTTCAATATCTTATTTTAGGCTCACAGACTTGTAACAAGTTCAAGGAAGTTCAACATCCTCAGGTAATTCTTGGACAGAGTGCCGCGCAAAACGGCATGGACGCCCAGTGGTTACGGTATCATGAAAAACGGCATTTTGCCTTGTCAAAGCGGCATTTCGCTATGTTGAAACGGCTCTATGCCACCGATATTAGGCATAATGCCGCGCAAAACGGCATCGGTGCCGCAACCACTTGGAGTCCATGCCGTTTTGCGCCGCACTCTGTCCAAAAATTACCTGAGTCAGTTTATAAACAAGAGCACAGTCTAAGAAGGTTTCATCAAAATATTCCAAAAAACTGACGAGCATAACATACAGTGCCGTGCAAAAGTACACGAACACCCCGTTTTTCAGATGATTTTCGCTGAATTAGGCCTACTTTGAGCGAGCGCTACGCAGTCAAAAAATTTTCTACGGCTTTAAAAATTTTTGTGCGTACTAAGCATGGCTAGAACTTCATTTTTGTAGTCGACAACTTTTTTGTGCGATCACTCTCCCGGCAGATAGAGCTCGTCCAATACACCGACCTCAAAAATCGCCCACGATGATTCCAAGGATCCTTTATGGAACGAGCTCTATCTGCCGGGAGAGTAGTTCTAGAAAAAAGTTGCCAACTAAGAAAATGAAGTTCTAGCTATGCTTTATGCGCACAACATTTTTTTAAGCCGTAGAAAATTTTTTGACTGCGTGGCGCTCGCTCAAAGTAGGCCTAAATCAGTAAAAATCAACTGAAAAACGGGGAGCCTTTCAACAAATGAAACCTCATTCATAACAAATCTTATTCTATGTAAAAACTGTTCAAATTACCTGAAAGGATAGCGAGAAAGGAGAATGTGACTGCTGAATATGTGACTGCCTTATAGGCTTTTTCTCGTGTGTCCTCCATACCCTTAAAAATTGAAAATGATCATGATTGAGAAACCGAAAAACATTGTTCTTCAGAAAATTCAAGCGGGAAAGAGACAAAAGTGAAAAATTCTAAAAAAAAATCTAAACTTTTGAAAAAAAATGTAGATGAACAAGGGATTGGAAGATATTTCTCAAAATATGCAAAGACTAATATTGATGAAACGGTGGAAAACTAACAGTACATTCAAAAAAAAAGTCTGACAACGGAGTCATAAAGTGTCTGCTGAAACACCTTGATTTTCTTTTCACTTCACTTCAGAAGCTGAGAAAGCAGAAAGCGTTAGACGACGATCGTTTGTTCGAATCGATGGGCGGGGCTTCTGGAGACCGGATGGCTGTTATATATGAAGGTGTATGTGGTCGCGGACGCGGAACCGCGCGCCTTCTCTGTTGCGCATCCTGCGCGAAAGCAGAAGAAGAAGATGACAGTTGAAAAAGAAACAGATTGTTAAAAGAAGAGAAAGCGACAGTAACCTTTGGCACTTTCTTTCCGTTTCTCATTGCCCTCTTCTTGCATCAGAAGAGGGAAGGGAGGGCGAGGTGAACACGGAAGCGTAACCACACTATTTTCCTGGTCCCCAAAGTTTTAATCTTTCAGATGCATGTCTTTTTTTTTTGTGGGGATGGGACAAATATATAAGTGAGAAAGTCAGGAAAATATGTCATTAACATCTGTGAGAAGAAGTTCTCAGCATATGTCTTAATACCACTTGTACTTGCAACAATAATGCGTTACTAGCTGGAAAAAATTGTGAAATGACTTCGTGATTCGAATATACAGTACCGTGCAAAAGTATACGGTTCAAAAGTTAATAAAAAGTTTACCCAGAGGCATACGAAAGCCCAAAACGAACAAACCTCAGACCATCCATGCTAGAAATGGTCCTATCTCAAAAACCGTTGAAATTACAAAAAAATGATCAACTGAAGATCAATAGAGCATGCAATTTCCAACATTTTTTTAGTACATGACATTTTTCCAGCTAATACGGCTGCTGAGTTGTAGTCGACAGAAGTGGCAGGTTTTGAAAAAAATGCTTGATTTCCAAATTTTCTTTCGTTTTTATTTAATTTGAAAACTTGGAAAACAAAAGTTCGCAAAAAAAATGCATTGTTTTTAAATCTTTTTATGTCTGTCGGCTGTAACTCAGCAGCCATGATAGCTGAAAAATATCTTGTACTACAAAAATGTGGGCAATTGCATGCTCTATTGAACTTGAGTTGATCACTATTCTCTAGCATTAACGGTTTTTGAAATAGGACCATTTCTAGCAAGGATGGTCTGAGGTTTCACAGTTTTGGGCTTCCCTATTTCCGAAGGTAAACTTTTCATTCCACGGCGTGTCATAAGCCGTGAGAGATATCAAAAAACCGTCAACTAACGACTTGAAGATTTTTAATTTTTACACATTTTCTTAGTTGACAACTTTTCCATATCTCGTCTGGCTCCAAAGTTGTGGGTGCTCCAAGTTGGTCTTCCAAAATTTCCTGTACAAAATGGCTTGAATTTTCACGTGGTGTTCTTATACTTTTGCACGGTACTGAATAGTGAATATATCCTAACAACATTGTAACCAGAACATGATCAGCAAATGAAGGACAGCTTGCTTTTTTCTCAAGAATTGTTCTCCAAAAACTTCTTCAGTATCTGAATTTCTTTGAAAACTATTGGTTATCAAGCTGGAAGCTTCTAAACTTTCTTTTCTATTTTCTTCAAAAAAAAAATCTTTTGTGCATTGTTTATGAGGACATTCATGTACAGGAATGCAATGAGTGAATTGAATGATCGCATTATAAGAGTGAGTCATCGAATACTTTGGAAAACGACGAGCTCCATGAGCAGAGACCAAAACGAGAGAACACTGATATTTGATATGAAGATAGGTGAGTATATAAAGCTGAGAATTCAATCAAAGAAAGCCAAAAAGAAACAAAAATAGCAGCCACTTATCAGCCGAATTACTTTTTTTTTCCTTGCAATTTTTGCGTCGCTTGGCAATTCTGTTATTTCCGCAATAACGTTGTTCTGCACTTGATCGAGTCTATTCATTCTGATCATTGTTCTCACCATCTTTTTTTGTGTCTCAACATATCTCCGCAAGTTTAGGCCAAATTTTAGGATTTCACATGATTAGGAGAACAATACCACAAGTTTCGCATAAACCTCACACAAGTTTAAGGAAATAGTTGATAAATTCATAAAACATTGTGGGAGACTCGTCTGAAACTTGTGGAGATACGATGAGGTTATTTTTGAGGGTGCTACCCCGCATTAGAACTGGCCGCATCAGAACTGACCCGTATCAGAACTGGCCGGATTAGAACCGGGTACTTCCGAAGTATCTGGAAACTCGAAAAAATGAGAAAATGTTTAGGGCCACAATGACATATTCTATACGAAAATTCAGCCTCGAGTCGCAACTGGGATCTTGAATATGGCCCGGTTCTCATCCGGGAAGTTCTAATACGGGACAGTTCTAATGCGGCCAGTTCTAATGCGGCCAGTTCTAATGCGGGGTAGCACCTTTTCGACTAATTATGTTAAAACCATTTTCAGTGTCCTTGCATCTCTCTTCAAGACTTTGCTGAATCAGACGACTTGTGGGCCGAATGATCTGAACTAGAGGATATTCATAAAACTCCGTCGTTTTATTCATAATTTCACCGCATTCTGCCGCTCCCTTACAGAACACTTTCAGATTTAAGGACCGGTCCATCACTTTGGCCAGCACGTGGTCCGGAAAATTATGAAAAAAGTTAGTTCGAAGAAACTGTTCCAAATTGTTCACCCCGAATCGTCTCAAATCCAAAACTCCCATAATCTTGTAGTATCAATTTTAATCAAATAGGGGTTTTTCATACTTGTGGCGGGCCGGGCCTAGAAAATTTTGGGTCTTCCGGGCAGGGCCGAGATTACACAAGTATGGGGTTTTTAGCTACCGTAATCCTACAGTAATCCGATTTCCATACGTTATAGAATTGAAGGTGCTCATTGACCCATGAGCACACAACAGAGCTTGCCGCTTATTGAATAGAAGAGATTGCTGGAGATTTTGAACTGGAATCCGCCATCTCACGATATTTTCATTTGGAAATCAGACGTGATGCTTCTATTTTCCCTTTATTTTTTGGTTCACGGGCTGGAAATCGATTTTCAGTTTTTCTCAAAGAGTAAAAAAACGATGCCACTCAATAATGGTACAAAATGAGCCAAAGACTGAAAAAATCGGTCATAAACTAACCTAGTTCAAAAAAGGTTTTCAGGAAATAGGAAAAACGCAACTGGGAAAACTTATTTTTCTAGGTTTTTATCGAACTGGAAATTCTTCAAGAACTGAAATTTAGTAGCATCCGTGAAGACTATCATTACGGATTTTTTGAGCCCCGAACCGTCTGAAAAGGTTGAAAACTGAAGGCGCTGAAACTATTCCAAGATTGACAGATTAGCCCTAATTATTTTCGGAAGTTTTCCATTTGAACACACCGTCTGTTAAGAATGAGTACATATCTTATGGATTATCGTCAAGTTTATGAATATACTTGGAATAAGGGATCAACGGGATCTCCACGAGGAAATTGATGACACTTTTGACAGAAACTTTTCCGCGAGCATGGCATCAAGTGAGTTCTTTGGTTCCGATTTTCCGATCCATGATTCTTGGGACCAGTTGCTTCCAGTTTATAGGACAATTGAGCGTTTCATTCTCCTTCTCTCTATCTTCCTCTCCCTCTTTCTCTCTATCCATCTTTCTCTCTCTTTCTTTCTTTCTCATATATTTATATCTTCTGCTTTTTCGTTTTTTTCCCCCCTTCACATCTGAGAACGACTGGAAGCATAGGTTTCTGACCAGACGACGAGAGAATGAATAAAGAAGACGTTGACTACAAAACGGGTGGCAAGTAATTGCAATTTGAGAAACGTCGGGGCTAAAAGGAGGCCGAGACGGAATATTGAGAAGGATATGAGGCTTAGAAGAGGCGGCCGGCCAGAGCAATGAGGGAAAAGAGCACAAGAAAGGGGGAGTTTGTGTCCCCAATGACGACGTGTTTTCTTCTTTTCCCTCTCCTCGTGGATGTTGTCTTCCACATTTCTCTTCTCTTTCCTCTTCATCATCTTCTACTTCTTTTTCTTCTTCTTTTTCTTCTTCTTCGTCTTCTTCGTCGTTGTCGTCGTCGTCACCATCGTCGCCATCGCCTTCTTCTCTTTTTTTTCTTCTTCTTTTTCTTCAGCTCCGGAGCGGCTCTTAATATTTTTCGCTGTCCGTTTCGAGGAGCACAATGCCTTTGTTCAAACGACGGGATGGGAATACTCCTGCGCCAAACGCTACTATCCGAGACAAGTACGATTTTCGTGATGTGCTCGGGACAGGCGCTTTTTCAAAGGTTAGTATGTGGTGGGGTGCCTTTTTTTTTGTTTTCCGTTATTTTCTCATTTTTTACTTTTTTTTCCTTCACCAATCGTGAAAATGTGATGCATTCAGGCAGAGGGGCACTCTGAAAACATCAAAAATTTCCTTGTTCGAATTGATTGCTAAATCACATGGTCCCCAACAGTGAGGTATACAAATTCGCTTCACTGCAAAGGGAAAAAGCTGCAAATTTGTTATTTTTAGAGCATTTTTGAAGCAAGCAACCTTTTATACTTACGAAACCACTCAGATTAAACAAAATCAGATTTGATAGGATTAACTTTTTAATGAAATTGATTTTTCTATACTAGTTCAACGTGTTCTCGTCTGAGTTTGTTCTGCTTTTCTGCCTCCTCAAAATTGTTGTTATTCAGAAGAGCACTCTCCGAAGAAAAAGAAGATAGATATGTGATTAAATGAGATGAGCAGTCACTCCCTGCTGACTCCTCGCATCAACATATTGATCAGATAGAAATGAAGCTACATAAACTTATAAACGGATATTCCATGATTAAGAGTCATCACTCCGTGTCGAATGTAAAAGAGATTTTTTTTCTTTTTAGGATCTTTTAAAGGGGCAGGGAAGTGAAAAAATAATTATGAATATTTTTATATGAATCGATTCAGAATGTTGCTCTGAACAAAAAATCCTCTTGGGGTCATGTCCGAAAATCCCTTTGAAGCAAGATACAGGCGCTCAAAAGTGATGAAAAACCTTCTACCCGTCATGAAATTTCACGTTATTTTGACGCAAAAACGCTCCAGGTTTGAGAGAAAAATAATAATTAATTTCAGGACGAGTAGAAGGTTTTTCATCACTTTGAGCGCCTG
>GL379980.1:36523-48731 GCA_000143925.2 Caenorhabditis brenneri
TCACAGTAGAAAGAACTCGCTTTGGCATTTTTACTTTCTAATCTTCATTTTTTCAGTATTGAAAAAAAAATGCTATTTTATGACAAGAAAAAAAGTGTATCACTTTTATTGGCTCCGGGACAATTCGCAGCGAGACGTTTCGCAGCCGAGACATTCCGCAGCGAGACATTTCGCAGCCGGACATTTCGCAGCGAGACATTTCGCAGCCGAGACATTTCGCAGCCGGTCATTTCGCAGCCGGACGTTTCGCAGCCGTTTTTTCGCGTTTTTCGGTTTTTAATCGAATTTTTCTCGTTCAATTTTTAGTTTTTCCGGTAAAAACTGGGCAATATTATGTAATTCCGTTACAAAAGTGCACAAAAACACGGAAAAATGCCAAAATAAGTGATCAAAGTAGTGCAAAAATTGAGTACTCGCTTAGCTTGACTTCACAGCTATTAATTATCAAAGAATAACTTTGAAAAAAGGTTTCGGTACAATAAAAAGAAACATTACAATCATTTAACTAATAATAAATAGCTGTGAAGTTGAGCTAAGCAAATACTCAAATTTTGAACTACTTTGAACGCTGCGAATTGTCCCGGAGCCCTTTTATTAAACTTACATCATAGTTTTTTTTGATTTTTCAGACTATTTTTGTGCAAATTTTAATCTTTTTTAACGAATTCGTAGGCGTACTTTTTAAAAGTTTCTTTGTTTTCGCGCATTTTCTTACTGTAGAAAATTCGCAGTAGATGCAAAACTGGAGGGAATTTCGATTAAATCACCTCACCTGTTTTATATTTTTCCGTACGCGTTTTGCTCCGTTTTTTGTTAACTTTCAAATTCGTTTCAAATTTTTTTTCTCGAAATATTCTCGAAAAAAACTGAAAAATAGAGCTTCCGAAAATTTTTTTTCAAAAACTGTGCGCAGAGCGCACTTGCGGAATTTTCAACCGATTTTTTTCTCCGAAATGGATGCATAACTTGTCCGTTTAAGCTTGCAATATTAAACATTTTCTAATCTCGCTTCGTCTTTTTTTTTGCGCTTTGAAGAAAGATAGTTTCAGTGGGGCGCGTTTGTCGAGTTTCTACCAGGCCAATAATTATTTGTTGCTTTAATTCGAATAATCTTGAAAATTCTTTTTAGTGAACCTTTTCAATCAGAAAAAAGCCCTGCCGGTTCTTAGTACCTCCTCAAACCTCCAATTAGTATCTGCTCAATGATACGCGAATCTTGACTCCATCTATTTTAACTTTCGTTTTCTTTTTCAATTTTTTTCTTTTCTATTACTCCTAAAATTCTTATTTTCCGACATATTTTTCTTTCTATTCGTTTACACTTGCTCTCGTTTATTCCCGTGTACATTTATCCCCGCATCGTCTTAATAAAAACTCAACTTTTCAGAGCGCAGAGCACGAACTCCCAGTAAGATTTTATCACCACTACTCGAAAATCGGAAAGCGATTAGAATAAAATCAACAATCGAAGAATGAGTTCGACGAGCCGTCCGTCGAGCGGCAACAATGCCGGTAGTGGCGGTGGAGGCGGAATCGGAGGTGGTGGCGGAAGCGGCGGGGGCATCCGAGGGTTCTTCTCTAAACTCCGCAAGCCATCTGATCAAGCGAATGGATCCCAACAGGTAAGTATATCATTTCATATCTAAATTCTTAAAATACAAGCAAATTAATGGGAAAATAAGTTAGACTAGCCACGAGTTTTTGAGCCTCCCTTCTTCTCATTCTTGTTCCAAACATTCACCAACTGACTGCTACCTCTAACGTTTTATCTTCTTTTCTGCTGGGAGGGTGGCTCCTGATCATTTTGTCAAAATGTCATGTTTATTTCATCTGACATCGAACCAACAGCACACAGAAAAATACTTTGTGTTTGACCCAAAAATATTCGACGGTTCCCAGAAATTATGTTGTATTCGCAAACGCCGAAAATTTATGTGAGTTTCACAATTCAATTCTGTATGATATTCGTTCAAAATTATCGCGCATGAGTGTTTGCAAAACGCTGCGAGATAATAGTTGATAATCTGTGCTTTTTTTTATCATGAAGAAGTAAAAAAACATTTTGAAGTGGTGTTTTGAAGCCCTCAAACTGGGCTGAATACGGCATTATCACCCATATGGAGTTAAACTATAACGAGATCATCAGGAGAAATCGTTCCGAAAATTGTATCTGAATCCCATGTTTCTCCTTCGTAGAAATGGAACGAATTCTTTCGAATTCTTGTAACCGGTGGAAAAAATTTCAGCTCACGTAGTGTTCCTTCTTCTTCCTTGTTTTTTAGGTTCTTGTTTTTCTTTTTCCTGCATTGGTTTTCATTTTCACATGCTTCATTGGCCTCAAGAAAAGAAAAACAATCAACTCATTGGGACTGGTTTTTTTTTTTGAAAGGGGGAGAAGTCAGAAAAATTAGTTTTTTCAAGGAAAATCGGTTTACCAGAAGAAAACTTCCGCGCGTTTGTCTAGAAACCACTAATTCATTATTTCTCTCAACGGCTCCGCGTCATTTCGCAACTACGACATTTTTCAACTGTGACAATGTGAAACTGGCTGCAAACATTGGACCTGAATCGCATCCAAAGTTGTCGAAACTTCATAGTTGTGAATTCGCAAGTTGCGAAGTGATGCGGTGCTATCCTTACTATACTTGCAAAGTTTCAATCCGGCTAGTGGCATACGGTTATTCACAGTGGCTCTCAAAAAGCGATTTTACCATATCAGTCATCTTTTTGCCTTCGGTTCATTTCAATATTTCCAGTCAGTTTTCAATAAAAATCGATTCAGGAAGCGCATTGATATGCCCCGATATTATTGTTTTCGTAGCGTAAATTTCATTCCATTCCGGCTGCCTCGATTCGCAAAGCACCTGCCACCATCAGCGCATATAACTTTGTTACCAAAAATTCTTAGTATTCTTCCTTTTTTTTCTACCAAACAGCTTTATGGTTCCCTTGCAAAACCTATCATTATTATCCCGATAGTTGTTTGACCTCCACAATGCTGTCATCATTCTGTATTTAACTTTTTTCTCTTCTTGCAAGAATATTTCTCTACTCTCTTCCTCTTACCTATTGAATCTCCTCTACATAATTCTCAATTTATTTTTCTGTAGTTTATCAAATTATTATCGAGTAGAAGACCGTGAAAACCAATATGTGCTGGAAGTTCAATCCTCTAAAAGCATTTCGAATCGTGGAGGTGAGTATATTCGGGCAAGATGAGGGTCATTTTAGCTAAGTGCGCTGGATATTTTCCATTCTAGTCTTCATTTTGAAAAGTCTTGGGAATTTACCTATCGAACATTCTTTTTGTTGCAATTTTCAAGAGAATTTTCGAAGATTGATAGTAAACGAAGTTTTCGCCAAGCCATTTGTTTTTACAAAGTTCTAACTAAAAAAATACTTCCCCTCTTTCGTCGCTTCTTCTCCCATTCGGAGGGAGTTTATGGGATTCCGTCTGAAAAGTTTTGAAATTCATTTAGTACTGTTTGCTCTTTTAAATGGTCCACTGTATACAAAACTACGTTTTTGTCCGCTTCACGAGTAAATTCACCAGCATGTCGTAACATTCCGAAGCCGGTAAGAATCAGTTCCTCATAAATTGAGCAATTCCAAACTATTGCACAGAAAAGACAAGAAATCCTTAAACATAGGAAAAGTTATTGAACTAAGCTCTCATTCTTTTCTTCTTAGACGTTACTTTTCCACTTCCATTTATTACCATGGTTTATTATTTAAAATTGGATACAAACACCCAAAAATCATATAAGAGAAATGCACGAAGGGGAAATTCGATAACCAGGAAAAGGTTCATTTCCTAGTTGAATTAAGTGCTTCCTGTTAGATTCAAAACTTCTTCATCCTGAAATATGACAGAAACTTTTTGTGCAATCTGAACTCGTGTGAACCTAGCTAGTTGGTTCCCAGGCTCGCTAGATGTCTAGGTTTTTCATTCTTTTTGATTAGGCTCGAAACGAGCTCCCTATGTTTTTTGAACTCAAGAAGTTTCTGCCCGTTGTCAGTTTGGAATGAGTTGCAGGAAAAATACGGTAGAAACTGGAAGAAGGCTGGAAAGTCTCACTGAGTAACTTTCGAGATGTTTTGTTTCAATGCGTTCTATGCAGTTGTTTCGATTGCGGTCAGTTGTCTCGATTCACCCATCGTTGATCGATAAATGCCTTTGAATCGAAGCGCATGATTTAGTTCTCCCATCTCTCACACACCCACTGTTACTGTTTAAGAAAAACAGTTTGTTTCTCTGCGCCTCCCGTTTTTCCGTGTTTTTGCCACAAATATTTGTGAATGATGATACAAAGACACAGCGCCTCTTGCGCCTTCATGACACTGTGAATACGAGACGCAGATTGCTCGAGAACACTCGGAGCATACACACCCAACATTTTGCAGAGAGAGACAGGACCATTGAAGCGCTTTTCTCTGCTCCTTTTCTCATCGCGTACGCGTTTTTTCCCTAGTACTTCTCTGCTTTTTGTCATCAATGTGCCCTGCCTTCTAACTTCGGTGAAATAGCTCCTTTCTGCGTCCGCCGTTGTCTACGCATCAATTAAGTGCGAGGAGAGAAACGGAGAGGGCAAGTGAAGAAGAAGGCGGAGTTCTTTCTCGAATAGCATACTTCGTCGTCACACTTTTGGACACATTTTCGGGCATTCACGAACTTTATCTGAACTGTTTTCATTAAACTGTGAATCGAGTCAAGCGGCGGCCAAGAATGTATGGGTCCAGTCGGCACCATCTTGATTCATTCTCTTCTAATGATGGTAACGCAACTTTTGTGAGTTTTAAAATGAGACTTTGTGGCAGAACACTGAAATGGGAAAGTAAAAAAAACGAAGTTCAACGCCTATTTTCAATTTCTAACTGACTAACAAAACTTCTACTTCGAATTTCGTAAGGAATAGTTACCTCTTCGAGATTCATTTGTAATTTGAAGCGAAAACTCCAATTACACAAAATACAAAAATTAGCTGCAACTTTAAACTGTTCGACATGTTAAACTTCTCACGGAATTCCAAGTTCCAGCTATTTCAATAAAAAAGTCCGAGCTGCTTCATTTTTCATTTTGAGTTCCAAAAGCGAAGTTTGTACTACACAATTTTTCTGTTTTCTAGTGTTTGGTATTCTCTTCTGAAGGAGAAATAAAACCGAAATTTCATGTCGGCGAGTGACTTTCTGATTTTTGATCGGTCGTTGAGAACGAAAAAGTTTGCTTTCCTCGACTGTCCCGTGTATTCTTCTCTATGAATCGTTATCAACTCTCAATAAAAAACCCTGCGTCTATCAGTTTCATTCTACAAAAAATCACATTCAATTTAGTTAAGATCAGAGAACGAAAAGTGTTAATGCAATCTATTTCTTGCGATCTTCGCCACAACTGTAATCGATAATACAAAGAAAAGGGAAGGGAAAATGAACTGCTGATGAGTTTCCTAGTACTCTAAACTGTATGCATTTAGTACTCAAATAATCGTTTGCTACGCAGATACAAATGAGGATGGATGTCAGAAAAAAATATGCTCAGAATAAGTTTTGACCCCAAAAAACGTTCAATCAGTTGTATTGCAACTTTTTTCTTTTTTGCGCAATTCACTTTGGAGAATTTATCATGATCGAGCCCACAGAAGTTATGTCATGGAGCTGTTGAAAAAAATCCTAGCTGTAAAACTCTACCGATATAATATTTTTGGGGGTAAAACTGATTCCAGTTTAAAAACACTTAGAAATCTACTAAAAGTTTCCGAGACATAAATTCAAAAAAAAATAGGCCGAAAAAATTCCAGAAAAGACATAATAACCCAGAGTAAATACGCGGCTATAAGTTTTTTCATATTAGACTTAGTAGATCAATTATTATATTTTATATCCTTTCAGGTTCAAGTCGGATCTAGAACATTTGAAGCTCATGAGCTGCAAAAATTGATTCCTCAACTCGAAGAGGCGATATCACGGAAAGATGCTCAACTCAGACAGCAGCAATCGATTGTTGAAGGTCACATAAAACGAATTTCCGAATTAGAGGGAGAAGTGACAACACTTCAGGTATTCTTTTTGTCATTCTCAAAGAGTGCGAATATATTTAACATTTAATGAAGGTTAGAAATCAATAGTTGCTCGGTTAAGTTCCAAATCGGGAGCGCCGAACATATGTTTTAAAAAGCATTATGTACGTAGCCAAATTTTTTTAATGCGCAGAGACTAGATCGGCTAGAGTGACTCTTCGACGGCTTTTCATTATAAATTCTTGCCAAAGATTTAGAGACAAGAAAGAATATCCAAAGCACTAAGGAGATTGTTTTTCTCTGTTTTTTTAATATATGTATTCTTCTGAGGAAAACTGCTCTTCTAACCGCAATCATATTCAGCGACCAAATTTTCAGAGAGAATGTGACAAACTGCGTTCGGTTCTTGAGCAAAAAGCGCAATCTGCTGCTAGTCCCGGACAACCACCTTCTCCATCCCCAAGAACTGATCAACTAGGAAATGATCTCCAGCAAAAAGCTGTACTTCCTTCCGATGGAGGTCAACGTGCCAAAAAGATTGCCGTTTCTGCAGAACCAACTAATTTCGAAAATAAGCCCGCCACTCTCCAACATTTCAACAAGACTGTCAGGTTTGTTATTTTCAGTTTTCTTGAAATTTGTAATACTTTTTTTTCAGCGCGAAACAAATGATACGAGACGCTGTCCAGAAAAACGATTTCCTCAAGCAACTTGCCAAAGAACAAATAATTGAACTAGTCAATTGTATGTACGAGATGAGAGCACGTGCCGGCCAATGGGTAATTCAAGAGGGAGAACCAGGAGATCGACTTTTTGTTGTCGCTGGTCAGTTACTAATTTATAACGATAGCTAAGACGATTTTTGTAAAATTGAAAAACAAATTGCTCTTTTATTTCCAAAGTTAAAGCTATGGGAATTGGAGGAAGAGCAAGTTTCGAGACTAGTTTTTTGCCACGTGGTTATTATTTTTGTCAGTCCCAATGAAATGGTTTCAGAAGGAGAATTGCAAGTATCACGTGAGGGTGTTCTTCTTGGGAAAATGCGCGCTGGAACGGTAATGGGAGAATTGGCTATTCTTTACAATTGTACTAGGTAAGTAAAACATTCATTGGGGTTCTCAGGTGCTTTAGAAAAATAGGTATTTGAGTGACGCCTTGTAAACACGACATATTCGTTTCTACAGAATCTAAGATTGTTTTATTTTTCAAGGACCGCTTCGGTGCAAGCTTTGAGCGACGTACAGCTATGGGTGCTGGATCGTTCAGTTTTCCAAATGATCACACAACGATTAGGCATGGAAAGGCACTCACAACTCATGAACTTCCT
This sequence comes from Caenorhabditis brenneri, assembly GCA_000143925.2. NCBI lineage: Eukaryota > Metazoa > Nematoda > Chromadorea > Rhabditida > Rhabditidae > Caenorhabditis > Caenorhabditis brenneri. The sequence goes on from GL379980.1 coordinate 43,865, forward strand.
TACCAAGGTAAGCAAGAGAAGTCGTCGAGATGAATGTATGCTGACTTTCTGGCTAGAATCATTTTCATTTGAATATTACCGCTGCTAAAAATCATAATTTTCAGGTTTCAATATTCGAAAATCTCTCAGAAGATCGCATTTCGAAAATGGCTGATGTTATGGATCAAGACTATTATGATGGAGGACACTATATAATCAGACAAGGAGAAAAAGTAGGGAATTTGAAAAATTTCCGAAAGATATACAACCGGAAAAGTTGTTACAGGGAGATGCGTTTTTTGTGATCAATTCCGGGCAAGTCAAAGTTACACAGCAGATCGAAGGAGAAAAGGAGCCTCGTGAAATTCGTGTTCTTAACCAGGTACGGTCCAAAAATACATTATTAGTGTAACACTAGATTATTCCCGGAATTTCAAAACTGGCCGAATAAATTTTAGGTAAAAAGGCCTGCAGATAGAGCGGTTTTTCTGACATGGACCGCTATACCTAAGTGTGTTGAAGCAGATCTCGTTATCTGTTTCTGTACGGAAAAAGTGTTTTGCGTGGAAAAGCCATCAATGTTTAGTTTTAAAAAAGTTCACTTGCTCTGACTCCGGGCCCGGCACAAATCGGGCATGTATCAGACTCAAAATTTAACAAGAAGGCATTATCATTGTTGTTTTTTAGGGAGACTTCTTCGGAGAACGTGCTCTACTCGGAGAAGAAGTTCGCACCGCCAATATCATTGCTCAAGCACCTGGTGTCGAGGTACTCACGTTGGATCGCGAGTCGTTCACAAAGTTGATTGGTGATCTTGAAACGCTGAAAAGAGATTATGGAGACAAGGAGAGACTCGCCCAAGTCGTGCGAGAGCCACCAAGTCCAGTGAAGATAGTCGACGATTTTAGAGAAGAATTCGCTCAAGTCACTCTGAAAAATATTAAAAGACTGGCTACTTTAGGAGTTGGAGGTTTTGGCAGAGTTGAATTAGTCTGTGTGAATGGAGATAAGACAAAAACGTTCGCATTGAAAGCGTTGAAGAAGAAGCATATTGTGGATACGCGTCAACAGGAACACATTTTCGCTGAAAGAAACATCATGATGGAGACATCGACGGACTGGATCGTGAAGTTATACAAAACGTTTCGTGATCAAAAATTCGTGTATATGCTCTTAGAAGTTTGTCTCGGCGGAGAGCTATGGACTACTCTTCGTGATCGCGGTCACTTTGATGACTATACTGCTCGTTTCTACGTCGCATGCGTCTTGGAAGGTCTTGAGTATCTACATCGCAAAAATATTGTCTACCGAGATTTGAAACCCGAAAACTGTCTTCTCGCCAACACAGGCTATCTCAAGCTCGTTGATTTCGGATTTGCGAAGAAATTGGCTTCAGGGAGAAAAACATGGACATTCTGTGGCACACCAGAATATGTTTCACCTGAAATTATTCTCAACAAAGGTCACGATCAAGCGGCTGATTACTGGGCTCTCGGAATATATATTTGCGAACTGATGTTAGGAAGACCACCATTCCAAGCCAGCGATCCAATGAAAACCTATACATTGATTTTGAAGGGTGTCGACGCATTAGAAATCCCGAATAGACGAATTGGGAAAACTGCAACTGCCCTCGTTAAAAAGCTGTGCAGAGACAATCCAGGAGAACGATTGGGATCTGGATCAGGCGGTGTGAATGACATTCGCAAACACAGGTGGTTTATGGGATTCGATTGGGAAGGACTGAGGACCAAGACATTGAAACCGCCGATTTTGCCCAAAGTAAGCTTTCCCACTAATGCTCTTATTTCTCATCAATGTGCATTTAGGTAAATAATCCAGCTGACGTGACGAATTTCGACAATTATCCGCCAGACAACGATGTTCCACCGGATGAATTTTCTGGATGGGATGAGGGATTCTAGAGCTCTGTTCACTACAAACCGACCTTCATTTCTTGCATCTGAAAAATGTATATATATACGTAGAAGTATTCGTTTCTCTCGCTCCTCCAATCTTATCTTTATTCCGTAAGCCCCGCCCCTTCTCACACGTCAGGCAAAATCTGAAACTTTTTATCAACAATATATTGGAAGAGTACTCTGCTCACCAAAATATGCCAAAGTTTGCTCTGCCTTTGAAAGTTCAATTCCTAATTTTCCTGTTTACTAGCTCTGCTTTCTATAACTTGGCGAGATTATTGCAATTCAGACTGTCCCGTCGTTCCTATTGCTACTTACTATCCATTTCCGTATTCTTCCAGTTATATTACTCGACTAAACTTTTATTATATTACATCTTTCCATGTTTCCTGAACTGATTTATTTTGATTCCATTTTTACTATTAACCCCAATATGTTTTACAAATTTTTTCAAAATAAAATGAAGATCTTTAAGTATCTTTCCAAAAGGTATTTATCGGTGGAGAACAGAGTTTTTGATATCGATCAACAACCAAGAAAACTCGAATAAATAAGTTGTTAAAAGGGCGAATTCCGTTGTGAATCTTGATTTTGGTTCAGTTGAGCCATCTGTTCAAAAAGGGTGAGAGTGTTCGGAGAGCCACCATTTTTCGTAATGGGTAAATCGAGCAGCTGACTGAATACGGTTGCTTGACTTGTGTTTGGCTGAAAAAGGATTGCTATGAGGATCAAAAGAGGAAACTAAATACAGACCATATCTTCTTCCTTAATTTTTCTTCGAAATCTTTGTTGAATGAAGTCTTTCCTCATGTGAACTGGACGATGAGTCTAGAAAAAATGAGTTCTGGAAAGTGAAAAAATGAGGACTTATTCTTCGGTTTCTCCGGTTATCCTTCGTTAAAAAATGTTTCTGATCAATGCTTTTTTATGGATCGGTCGTTGTCCCGCGTTTTAGAGAGAAATTGGCGGTATGCCGAATCCGAACTTTTTCCAAATCAGATATCTCAAAAATGGGCGGAGCTAGGAAAAAGTTGTAAACTACAAACTTTCTTAAAATTCAATTCTGAGCAAGTTTGCAGTTGACAACTTTTTTCTAGCTCCGCCCACTTTTGAGATATGGACAGTTCTGATTTGGCATACCGCCGAGAAATTCAATTAGTGTTTTTCAGGAGGTATAGGAGGTAAGAGGGCGGAGACCAATGAAATTTGGACCTTTTATTGAAAATTCTAGAAAGTGCTAGGAAGTCCATTAAACCCTAATAAAAAGTAAATATTCATCCAAACTATCCTGATCATCGAGACCTACATTTTCCCAGCAATGTGGATTCCCAATTCCAAAATAAAATTGGATCACACATATACCGTAAATCCTGTAATAGAAGCCCACCCAGTAGTGTATGTTAGGAATCGCGATATCTTGATTGTCTTGAGAGTTATCAAAAAGTTTTCAACTAATGAAATGTTTAGAATGCTTTGATAATCATTTCTTCAGTTGACCTCATTTTGATAATTTTGAAGGCAACCGAGATATGCCGCTCTGATTATACAGGGGCGTCAATTACAGGACTTACGGTAATTCACTTCCTTTCACCTTACGAAATTATCATACCATGGTCTTTTTTCTATTGGAAATATGTATTCAATTAGGACAGATGGTTATTAGCAACGACCTTTTTGAACGACTGCCAAATTGGGCCGCATAATCCATTTCAATAGAAATAAGGTATGCACCTTCGTAATTAACTTTTACTGCTAAGAAAATCCCAGATATTCCTCTAAGTGGTTATGTAGTTTTTCACTGGCAAAGAGTTCAAATCTTGGAAAATTGTTTTAGAAAAACCTGCTATGAGCCCATGTCTTGGCTGAAATCTCCCAGTTTCATTTCGCTTTTTTCCCATGTTTCCAACAAAATATTACCCGATGCAGACGATAGTAAAGACCACAAGCATTGCAAACTAATTTGCCGGTCAAATCGCGTCTCCAAGCGGTAGTCTTTGTTGTAGAGCAGTTGGAACATCTTGATGCTCCAAAATTGGAACTACTTTCTTCAGAAGTGCTTGAAACTGCGACTGTAGGAGATGGAGACTTCTGAACAATATTCGAATTATTCAACAGAGGCGTAAATTTATTGTTCTATGCGCGTTACGAACTCCCAGTGAATTTTTTCGTACGTGTTTTTCATTCGCGGGCTCTGTCTTACTGTAGGGTCGCATGCCGACTGCGTGGCGACTCAGCGATACGTAGGCATTTTTCTCATTGCTTCTTTTGAATCAAATTGAATAGAAATTTTTCTTCGCATCATGTTGAATATAATATTGACAGACTTTGATCAAAAGTTATTACTGAAAAATGCTCTGGGAACATGGTGCGCGCTCCTTCGGCTTAAGCGCGGCTTACTGTCAGATTTCAAAGACGCAAAACGAAATTTATAAAAGCCCTTGTGAGATGGAGCGTAGAATCCGAGAAAAAAATTGTATGTACAAAAAAATTCACCGTGCGAACTGCGCTTTTTTTCTCTGCTACAACTAGATATTTTTTAGATTTTGTTACCCCGTTGAACTGTGTCGCCAACTGATCCAAGAGATGCTGTTCTGTGGGTGCTTGGTGCAAACTGTCATTATTTGGTTCTTCCTCCATTTTTCGCGGCTCTGGATCAGGTTGAACGGGCTGCTTTTGAATTTTCTGTGCTTGTTGTTGGTGTTGCACCATGTTGAAAAAATGCATCATGTTTTGAGAGCTAACCATTGGATCAACTGAAAAAACGTTCAAATTTTAAAGTGCCGTGACATAATAGGGGGACATTAAGTTTATGGAAAAAAGGAAAGGACCATTTAACTAATCCACACGAACACCCCCGGTTTTCAGTTGATTTAGTCAACTTTGAGCATGCGGCAAACGATCAAAAGTTTTTCTACGGCTTCAAAAAATTTTGGGCGTATCAAGCATAGCTTGAACTTCATTTTTGT
>GL379980.1:67492-77528 GCA_000143925.2 Caenorhabditis brenneri
CGCAAATTGTCGTGAGATGTGGTACATGCACAAATTTGCCAGTTTACCATATTTCGGAAAAAGACAAAAATAGTTGCCATCAGTGGGGGTCGAACTTACACGTCACGCCAGTTTGGTGCCGCGCCTACTACCGACTGCGCCACACGAGCAGAACCAAAGCAAGCGTGACTTTGCCTATATGAATGCGGCTGTTTCGAATCTTTGAGCAGAGGCTAGATGACCTCACTTAGAGTTGATAATTGAGTTGAGGGAACTTTTGTTCTTCAATTTTAGCAGTCATAACTTTTTCCTGTTTAACCATCGGAAACGTATGCACAGAAACAAAAAACGGGAAAAAGAGCTTGAAATTTGGAATAAACAGACACGGTGATTTTTTCTCTACGACAATTTCGAACGGTGGAATGTTCGCTCTAGCGCACATGAACAAGTACTGTAGTTTTTAAGAAAATACGCAATTTGCCATGACTGTGTCATGCAGAAATTGCACCGAATCTGACGACAACCCAATGCAAAATTAGGCTGCGTATCGTAATCTCATGTGTTGAGTCGCTACGCAGCTAATTGCGCATCAAACTTTTCTCAAACTCCGGGGTCTATGATCCTTTAAATTACGTAGAAAAAAAATCACCGTGAGCAGAGGCTAGATGACCTTACTTAGATTTGATAATTGAGTTAAGTGAACTTTGTTCTTCAATTTTAGCTTTTTTTTCCTGCTTAACCATCAAAAGAGTTCTCAACTAAAACGTATGCACAAAAACAAAAAAACGGGAAAAATAGCTTGAAATTTGGACTGAACAGAGCAGGAAGAGGAGTGCTACAGGATGCGCAACAGCAGAAACACAAGTCAGTGAAAAAATCAAAAAATTTAGATCGAACGTGGAAATAGACGAGCTTTTTTGATGGCCAAAAGAAGAAAGGATCTCTTGGGATCAAATGAATCGAAATGAGAACATTTTGAATTTAAGGACTGCTCGAAGCTGTCCCCCCAGTGTTAAATATAAACTGAAATCGTTTACTTTATTTTGTTCGCGGATTAGTTTCGACTCCTCTTTTCCTGATTATTACTTCTATCTAATCCTATTGTTATGTTTATATACATATACTTTTTCTATGCACTTAACAAATTGTTTATATAATGTAAATGCCCCACTCTCTATTTTCTCAAATTTCGGGAAGATAACTGCCGGAAGATAAGATTCTGAAGGCGACTCACATTTTGAAAGCGGAAATCTAATTGAGATTTACTAGGTATACTACACCGATTACCATTATAATGGGCTTCCCGTTACACCAATCTTGAGAATTTTTGGAGCAAGAAAAAAGGAGGTGACCATCGATGGGTATTGAATGTATCTGCCTACGTAAACACTACTATGAAGAGAATTAGTACAGTATCCCAAATTTCCTTGAAGAATGGGAAGAACTAAGATATACAGTACCGTGCAAAAGTTGATCTTTGCTGATTTAGGCCTACTTTGAGCAAGCGCCACGCAGTCAAAAAAATTTCTACGGCTCTAAAAATTTTTGGGGGTATCAAACATAGCTAGAACTTCATTTTTGTAGTTGACAACTTTTTTGTGCGACCACTCGCCGGGGAGATACAGCTCGTTCCATGAAGGACCCTTGAAATCGTCGAAACGTGCGGTTTCTGAGGTAGCTGTTTTGGACGAGCTATATCTGCCGGGAGAGTTGTTGTAGAAAAAAGTTGTCAACTAAGAAAATGAAGTTCTAGCTATGCTTGATACGCCCAGAATTTTTCTAAGCCGTAGAGAATTTTTGGGCTGCGTGGTGCTTGCTCAAAGTAGGCCTAAATCAGCAAAAATCAACTGAAAGACGGGGTACTGTAGAAGTACGAATTTGATGAATTCTTTCGCATGGCATAAGCTTATTTTTTGTTTTATGAAATGAAAAACACGAATGACCTTGATATGCCTCATGCTTTACACCTGCCTCTTTTCCGTTCTTATCCTTTTCGAAATATGAATTTCAACGCGGAAAAGAATTCCTCTTCCGCGGTTTTCGAAAAACCGAACACCTGGTATTCTACTTCTTCACCAAACACATACGGGGCAATCAGCAAAATAAAAGAGACACCGGAAAGAGACCTTAGCAACAACAATGTCTCATATTAGACAATGAGTGCACGGAGACAATAGAAGCAAGAGAGAGAGAGAGAGAGAGAGAGTCGGACGGACAGGTGTTGGCAGTATGTCTCTTTTCTGGTTAGTTGGGGTGAAATGAGGTATGTTTGACATGTGTTTGTGCGATATTCGATATGATTTCTCGGTAGGCGCTCTGGACTAACTGACTGATGACAACAATCTGGCAGATTGGAGGAGAGCAAATAAATTAGATCTAGATACTGCTGCCAGACGACTTCATGCTTAGGTTACCGATTTTAGGTGGCATGAGATTATAAAAGTACAGGTAATTTGGTGAGAAGCTGTCCGGGATCACCAATGGACTGAATCGAAAAACAAAGAAAAACACAGAAGAAATTTTGAAAAAAAAACGGTGAATTTTTTCTCGGTTTCTGCGCTCCATCTTACACGGGCTTTTACAAATTTCATATTGCGTCTTTAAAATGTGACAGTAAGCCGCGCTTAAGCCGAAGGAGCGCGCACCATGTTTCCAGAGAACTTTTCAGCTATAAATTCTGATCGAATTATGTTAATATTGTATTCAAAACGATGCGAAGAAAAAGCTTAGGACCTGTTTTTTAATTTTTCAACAAAATGAGAAAAATGCCTACGTATCGCTGAGTCGCCACGCAGTTAGCATGCGACCCCACAGTAAGACAGAGCCCGCGAATGAAACCTTTTGAAAACACTTACAAAAAAATTCACTGTGAATAACAATTTGCGAGTTGGAGATAATATGAAAACCAGATGAAAAGTCCACTCTTCGAAACTGGTTTTTTGAGAAATCACGGTGATTTTTTTCTACGACAATTTCGAACGGCGGAATGTTCGCTCTAGCGCACACGAGCAAGTACTGTAGTTTTTAAGAAAATACGCAATTTTCTATTACTGTGTCATGCAGCAATTGCACCGAATCTGACGACAACCCAATGCAAAATTTGGCTGCGTATCGTAATCTCATGTGTTGAGTCGCTACGCAGCTAATTGCGCATCAAACTTTTCTCAAACTCCGGGGACTATGATCCTTTAAATCACGTAGAAAAAAAATCACCGTGAGAAATTCAATCGAATTTTCCGCTCTCACGAGCTTTTCAATGGTCACGATGCCAACGTTCAATGGAATATTCTAGATCCGATACTGAAAAAAAAGTTCTAGCTGAACAATAACATCTCCTTGATTGAAATGTGTTTTACATGTCACTAGCCTTACTGGTGTTGTAGTACATTACCTCGCTTCAGCTCACTCTTTCTGGACCGATTCCAAACACCGGCGAGTTCGGTTGTCGACGTAACTCAACCACTTTTCTGCTCATTCACATCGACAGATTACGCTTTGAGCGGAACGAAAAATTGTGAAAAAAGGAAGTTAATGGTGCGAAAACGAGCAGTAGGCTCCGAGTGAGAAAAAACACTGATCCGAAGTGACACACCACTGCATTAAGTGCATACAGCTCGTCGAGAGATGATGGGGAGTAGGTGAGGGATCTGTATCACATGCTTCCAGATGCCGGTGAAGTAATGTTTCTTTTTTATGTTTGTAGTTCAAGATCAAATATTTTCCACAGTTAAATTTTTTTGTACGTATTTTCAAAAGGTTTCATTCGCGGGCTCTGTCTTACTGTAGGGTCGCATGCTAACTGCGTGGCGACTCAGCGATACGTAGGCATTTTTCTCATTAAAATTAGAGCCTAAGCTTCTTTTGAATCAAATTGAATAGGACATTTTCTTCGCATCATGTTGAATATAATATTGACAGAATTTGATCAAAAGTTCTTACTGAAACGTGCTCTGGAAACATGGTGCGCGCTTCTTCGACTTAAGCGCGGCTTACTGTCACATTTTAAAGGCGCAATATGAAATTTGTAAAAGCCATACTTGTCCAAATCCGGCCCGGCCCGGTGGGCCTAGGGTCAGGGAAAGGAAAATTTTTTCAACTGAAAAGTGATAACTTTTACACGGAAAAGAACTATTTTCAGTTAATACCTTGCTTTTGAGGAAAAATAAGCATGTTCAACATGATAACTCCCATTTTTTCTCAAAAATTTGAATTTTTTTTCAAAATTTTTGCTGAAAAATTCGAATTTTTTTCAAATCCGGGCCCGCCGGGCCGGGCCGGGCCTTGAAAATTTTCCAGCCGGGCCTCCGGGCCTCACCGGGCCGGGCCCAAATTGGACAAGTATGGTAAAAGCCCGTGTGAGATGGAGCGCAGAAACCGAGAAAACATTGTCTGTACAAAAAAATTTACCTTGATTTTCTTAGACTGTCAATAAATTTGGTATGAATCACAGGGACAATTTATTCTGAGTTATGAGTGCTCATCTTCAATATTTGTATTCATCGACATACTACTCTTTTTCAATCACAAACGGTGAGTTCCACCGGTCGATTATTTTCTTCTAGCTCACCCCACGATGTACCTCCTCCTCTTCTAAATCTATTGTGTCCGCTACTCTGTACATAAAAATATGAGAAACTGCGCGGACGGTGGCGAAGACGACCATCAATGTTTTGTGCAAACTAGGCTATGTCAACTCACTCTCTCTCTCACCTATCCTATAGTAGTACAAGTGTTAAGATTGAATGAGGTTGAGTGTGTATTTGAATGTTCCGATGTTTGTTCTCATCGACCCTCTACTTCTTAACACTATGTATCTCTTCATCATTCTTCACACCCTCTAAAAATAGTGTTTCAAAACTTCTCGGTGAAATGAGGGAATGTCATTTGAACATCAAATCTTTTCAGAACGACCTTATCGTAAATAAAATTAACTAGAATGCTGAAAATCATTCAAAGAGGAAGGTCTCGCCGCGAGGCAGCTCAAATTGATGAAGCATGTTTTATGGAGATTAATCAGTCAGGAAACCAGGATTTCCACTGTGAATCCTCTCGGATCCATTCGATCAGCTTGAAAGAGATTCGCTGGAAATCGAAAACATTAGTACGAGCGATTTGTTTCATAGTTCTTTGAAGTAATTGTGAAAGCTTTATTTAATGGGGTGAGATACAAAATCTTACAGATCATATGAAAAAAGAATTAAATCGAGATTCAAAGGCACAAGTTGCAAGAAATGTAGGCGAAGTTAGAATGAGCAGAACCATATCAATATTTTTGATGTTTTGTATCTTGATACTCCTTCCGCACAAAGTCCACAAGCATTTTTTGAGACTCGAGAAGCTTTGCGTGAGTGCTCTCAGCCTGAAAATAGATATAATTTCATTTTTAGGTAAAAAAAAAGAAAGCTATTAAAAAATTCAAAAAGAAAGCACAATTATATTTTAAAATTTTCAAACACTTCTGTAGTTTTGTTGCATACTTTGAAAATATACTGGACTAAGAAAACGTGATCCCTCTGTATAAGCACCCTAAAAAACTGAAAACGTGACTTTGAAATTGTCATTCGAAGGAATTGCAGAAATCGCACGGCCTGGCGAAATCGACCCGGAGGTGAAACAACTATGAAACAACCGCACCCTCTATGAGTTATTTTTTAAATTTAGTCACACGGAAAAGTGCATTTGAACACGCCGAATCCAAAAAATTCAGTTTCCGCAGGGCTTAATGTCTTAGTTTTCGAGATAATTTAGATAATGCGATATTTGTACCAAAAATCAACTGAAAGTTCGATGTTTTCAACAAGCATTATTTAAAAAACTAAGTAATCAACAGCTATCAAAATCCAAGTTTTTTTCGGATTCAGCTTGTTCAAATACATCATCTTATGTAGTAAAATCGAGGAAATCATGAAGAATTGTCTGAGTCCATTGCTAACTGTGATCACGTTTTGAGCGTCTCGGGTAGGTTTTGCCGGGCCGCGATGGGAGAAGCAGAAAGGCGTGATATTATTTTTAAATATTAATTTGTGCTTTTTCTGAATTGGTAACACGTGGAAACGAATTGCAAGAGAAACAATTTAGGTTAGCAGAACCATTAGAACTCGTCGCTACGACACTCCGCTGCGCATTTTTGCGTGTGCAGTACTTGGAGAGTGGAGTGTCGTAGCGACAGACACATAGAAAAAGATATGTTTGATTTTAACATACTTTCTTAAAAGTTATAGTAGTTAAAATTGCTTATTGCTGTCAGGTTATTCAGCTGGAAGGTTCATTTTCATTAGTATGAAGAAAAGCAATGCTCATTTTTGAAAATTAGTTGACCGCGAAAACGGAAAAGGAAGATTTTCAGAATAATTTTTTCTTCTACGAACCTCTTTGAGACCTTTATCCTGTCGCTCAGCTCTTTCCAGTTCTGCCTGCAGGCGTGCTTCTACTGAGCTCCTCCTCGTTGTCAGTTCATCAATTTTCTCGCTCAAATCACTTTTTTCCTTTTCCATTTTACGAATCGACGACTCTGTTAACTTCCGTTCTTCGCGAAGCCTTTGAATATCTGGAAAAGAAGTATAAAAATAGAATTTTAGTGTCGTGAGCTGATTTATGCCCAATTTTCATAAATTTACTTTTCAACAGTTCAAAATAAACCAACGTTTTCAAGAATTTTTTTCGTGTTCAATCAAAATGACCGAATTCGATAGCACCTCCCAACACCCATAGCGTCTACAAATGATCTCATCTGTATCCGACCAAAAAAATTTCCGTTGGGATATTACTGGAAAAAGCGAAACTCTGGTAATTTCTGAGCGGACGAGCCCCGTCTGACTACAAGCTCATCTATCGTAGCTAGCTTGAAGTGATTGCATTTTGGCCTGACGACAAAATGGTATGACGATTCAAACATATAGACGACTCGTTCGCTCTGAGCTACACCATATTAAATACTTCTACGAGTATAGAACAGTTAAAAGAATTTTCTTAAGTTTTCCTTTGCGTTGCACTCACATTGTGTGATTTCGTCATAGCTTCCGGCCGAGCGAGAGGACATCTTACAATTGAAACGTTGCTTGTTATAGTTAACTTTTGTTAGAGAATTAGGTAGGATCTATATACCACACATTGTTACTGTTTTTCAAAGAATTAAAAATTGGTGTCAAAGCATTTATTGACTTGACAATAACAATAGAAATCAACAATGAGAACTGCCGATTTACTTCTTTCCAGCGGAGACCTTGGCCTTGGCGGTTCCTCTGACCTTCTTTTGTCTGTTCTTTCTTTCTTTGCGCTGCTTGCGTCCTGGCTTCTCAACCTTGGTAGCGAGTCCCATCTAAAATTACAATATTTTCTAAAATCTCGTCGCGTAATTTTAAAAGTGGATTTTAGTTCCCTTAGAGAGTAAAAACTATTGAAAACTTACGCGGACAAGTCTATACTTTGGCTCGAACTTCTTGGCGTAGTCAACTGTATCGTAGACAAGAGCGAAACCCTTGGATTTTCCTCCTCCGATCTTGGACTCGAAGCCGAAAGGAATGACAGTATCCGGGGTAGTCTTGTAGAGCTTTGCGATCTTTTCACGGATATCGGCCTTTGGGACAGTTGGGCGTCCTGGATGAATCACTTCAACAACCTGAAGGTTTAATACTTGAAATCAAAATGAAATTAGACACTAACCATCTGCTTTCGGTACAGAAGCTTGTTGGTGAGAACTTTTCTCGTTCTGATTGTGACGACGTCACCCATAATTTACCCTGAAAAAAATCCAAATTTCAAATTGCCAAACTAACGTGTACAAAAAGTGTAAAGCGCCTAAAAAGTTTTTTAAATCAGAGTTCGTTAAATATTAACAATATAATGGAAGCTTATTCGTTCGAAAAGAGTTTTAAAGATGGTGAAAACTGGTGAAAACTCGAAAAAATTCGCGAAATTTTGTTAAAAAACCAGAAAAAGTGAAGAAAAATTGCACTGGTAGTGGTTAAGCGTTTGACACTCAGTCAAGGGTCTCGACACGAAGTCGTTGTACGCAGCGAAATAAGTGCATGTCCCTTGAAGTTTTGTGTCGATTTACGAAACCGGTGTACTCCTCTCGGGCAATAAATTTTTTTCACAGCGCATGGTGTTTTCCGAGTACTATTTTGCTATCTGTTTGAAGCTCAATGTCGATATTCAGCGGTATAATATAATTCTTTTTCTGAAATTGCAAAAAATTCTACTTAAAAAAGTTCAAGTCTAAAGTGATATGAGCGGAATATCGATAAAACTTTGTTTTTTGAACATGGATACCAAATTTGTACTCAGAAAATCGCCATGAAAGCTTTCATAGTAAAACCACAAGCACTGTGAGTTTACCGGTACGTGTCGTCGACGAGGCTTTTGCTTCATTCCCCCAAGAAGTGAAAAACTAGGCTTCAAAAAATAGTAAAGTATAGCCCTCGCAAGGGCCCTTGTTCTTCGCATCTTGCTGAAGGAAATGTTCACAAGAATAAATTTAGTGCTATAATTCAGAAACGTGCCTAAACGGAAGAAGATTTCAGAAGAAGCGGACAAGCCGAAAATTTGAAATATCAAAGAAATTTGCAGGACAAACTCTGGAAAAGTTGTAGTGAGCATGGACACTTGGATGACCATGAAGTAGTTCTTGAATAACTACCAGTTAGAAAAGCGTTCAGGAAAATTATTGAAAAAATCGTACAAGAGATGCCGATCAATGCCTCGAATCGAACCATTGTGTTCGTTTCTTCAAATCTGCAAAAATTCTTTGTGAACTGCTCCCTATTCCCCAGATCATCAATGTTTCTGGAATAAAACTGCAGGGATCGCAACGATATTATTTTATCGAAAAATCGTCCTGAGCTCTCCAGCAAAAAAAGGAATGGCAACATAATTGAATTCATTTTGATGAAAAAGCCTGTAAAGTTAAAATCCTGATCTCTTCGAACCACACAGTCTCGAAAATTTAAGTTGATCATTGACATAAAAGACTCGCGGAAGTTTGTAAGCACGATGTCATGAAATTAGTTTATTTGAAATGGGTACTTATGACAAGAATACAAAAAAGTAAAAAAAAACAATGATAGAGGATATTGCATATCTCATAGATACTGGGGCGAAAAAGCATGGTAACACAAGTTTGGCTCAAGCTAGAATGTGCAAAAAAAATACTGAGGGTCTCCAAATTCTTATTTTATTTCTGGAAAGTTTGATTCAGTAGTTGTCCAAGTTCAAGGTGTACAGAGTGATTGTCAGAAACTACAGTATGTCTCATAATAAACCATTGACTTGGTTTAAGAGAGTTTTTGAATTGAGGCTACTTTGAAAGTAACCAAGAGCAATCCATTCCGAAGCACATGATCTAGACACACAACACAGTGTTCAATCTTAGTTTGAAGCTTTCCAGTAACAGACAGTAATCCTTCAATGAAAATTGACAAGAGTTCTTGCGGTTTGAATCTGCTATCATGCTTTTCCAACCAATTCATTCCTTACTCGCTGCGAGTTTTTGAATTTTTTTCATTCACCGTAAATCCTGTAATAGAGGCCCACCCAGTACTGTATGATCAGAGCGGCATATCTCGGTTGTCTTCAAAATTATCAAAATGAGGCCAACTGAAGAAATGATTATCGAAGCATTCTGAACATTTTATTAGTTGAAAACTTTTTGATAACTCTCAAGACAATCAAGATATGCAATTCCTAACATGGGTGCTTCTATTACAGGATTTACGGTACTGCCTTCACATTTGGTGGTTACTTTTTAAGACTTCGCCCGTCGTCCAATTAAAATGAAATATTGAATCTATAGTTTTCTACAACAATCTGTGGAATGAGCTATTCAATAGAGAACCAGAAAAAACAAAATACTTAGTACATATACAGTACCGTGCAAAAGTATACGAACACCCCCGTTTTTCAGTTGATTTTTGCTGATTTAGGCCTACTTTGAGCAAGCGCCAAACCGTCAAAAATTTTTCTACGGCTTCAAAAAATTTTAGACGTATTTATCATAGCTTGAACTTCATTTTTGTAGTTGACAACTTTTTTGTACAATCACTCTCCCGGCAGATATAGC
>GL379980.1:80917-91140 GCA_000143925.2 Caenorhabditis brenneri
TTTCTTAAAACTAAATTTGGAGCAAGTTTGCAGTTGACAACTTTTTTCTAGCTCCGCCCACTTTTGAGATATGGGACAGTTCTATTTCAAACAGTTCTGATTCGGGACAGTTCTGATTCAGGAAGTTCTGATTTAGCATACCGCCCAATTTTTTTTTGTTCTTGAAATCAATTTATAATCAATTCTCTTCGCTAGTGCATAGCTGCTTTGCGCTTCGAATCCACTTTTGATTTCATGATTCTTGTTTGTCTTCTTGCAAGAAGAATTGATGTGATCACCCCGTCATCATCATGATGAAAAAAGATAAAAGATTGGAAATAGAAAAGTATGAAATTGCGCTATCTGAAATATCACGTGGGCAGCAATGGAATGTTTTGATCTTTGATTTTTTTTCTTGTTTTCAGATTGCCCCATATGCCTCTGTGATCATAAATGGTGTATATTGGGATGCCCAATCGCCGAGACTCATCACTATTCCGGATGCAAAAAATCTTCTGACACCAGTACAGAGAGTAAGATTTTAGATATTCACTGAATGTGTTTTGGTACCTATTTTTCAGACTTCACGAACTAACCCTTCTAAAAATGCACCAAAAAATGAGCTTGTAAGATTTTACTAACATTGAAAAATATCTAGTCGAAATACAGTACCGTGCAAAAGTTCGCTGAATTAGGCCAACTTTGAGCAAGCACCACGCAGTCAAAAATGTTTCTACGGCTTTAAAAAATTTTGTGAGTATGGAGCATAACTAGAACTTCATTTTTGTAGTTGACAACTTTTTTCTACAACCACTCCCGGCACCTATAGCTCACAGGCATGGGCGGCGGGTGTGACTTCATGCAACCGGAGGAAGTCCTTTAAGGACTTGCTGACGACACGCACGCGACACGCGTTGCGCCCTTGATTAGGCGCGAAAAATTATTTTTGCAGTTATCTGAAAATTTTGAGAATTTCCAGCATGATTGTCTCAATAAAAAAATAGTTTGTTGAGGAAGCACACTTGTATATTCGAAATAGCGTTTTATTTCCATTGAAAATTGAAAAAATTATTCTAAAAAGTGCGTCTAGGTTGAATGCTTTTCAGCGCGTCGCGTGTCGCGTCGCCTGTCGCATGCCCTTGTCAGCAAGTCCTTGAAGGACTTCCTCCCTGCGACTTTGTTTCACTCTCGCCCATGCCTGATAGCTCACGGCCCGGCGTTTTCTACCGGGGCCGAGAAAAAAGCGTCGAGAAATGCGAGCGCGCTCTGTCGCAATATTGAAAATTTTGCTTCCTACTGTATCTATTATTTTTTTTCGGCTGATTTCTGCAGCTTGTAGGCTGAGATAAGTGTTCAAATTGTGATCAAAATTTAAATAATAATTAATTGAAAACTTATAATGATAATTATTGCTGAAAAAATATGAATTAAAGACGGGCTTGCAGAGTTCAACTAGAAATCTTCAAAAAATCATATCTCCAAAACGAGATCATGAAGGTAGATATTTGATCACGGGATCATGTTAAGCATGTTTAGAAGTATATATAGGCTAATTTATAGCGTTCTAACTCAGAAACTTTTCGAGAAATCCCATTTTTAACGATTTTTTAGTGTATTTTTGACCTTCAAAAATTTTTAACTCGAAAACGAGCACATAGAGGTCCAATTTTCTCAATGGATTCGGAATCAGCATGTTTGAATGTATGTCTATGCCAATTTTCAGATCCATAACTCAGAAAGTTTTTAAGATCGACGATATTTCGGTTTTTCATTGTTAATCAGCCGATATCCGGTAACCAATTATGTTATTTTGGGCAAAAGTGACTTTTTTATAAATTAGAAGTCCGTTTTCACTGTTTTTGAAGTTAAAATTTCAAGAAAACGACTTCTTAACAGTTTTTCGAGCAAGTGGCCTAGTTTTCCGCACTGCGCGACTTGTTCCCGGCCCCGGTAGAAAACGCCGGGCCGTGAGCTCGCCCAAAACAGCTACCTCAGAAACCGCACGTTTAGAAATTTCGATGATTTCAAGGGTCCTTCATAGAACGAGCTGTATCTCCCGGGCGAGTGGTCGCACAAAAAAGTTGTCAACAACAAAAATGATGTTCTAGCTATGCTTGATACGCACAAAATTTTTCTAAGCCGTAGAAAAAAATTTGGGTGCGTGGCGCTTGCTCAAAGTAGACCTAAATCAACGAAAATCAACTGAAAAACGGGAGTGTATGAGTTTTATTTTCTAGCTGAATTATCACAGTTCCCTTTCTAACAGAAGGTTTTGATATCTGAAAATTAAAAATCTGTTTCAGTACGACACTCCAGGATGTCCAACACTTCCACATCGACTTGTGGCTCTTTGTGACATTTCCGCAGATCCAGGAGGCTCTGTTGAGTTCATGAGAGAATGCACCACTATTGACAAACCATTTGCTATCTATGATGCCGATTTCAACACTTCATCTGATAGTTTTGACGCAGCATCCGGATGCCTTGTTTGTTCAATTGACAACATGCCTGCACAGATGCCAATCGAGGCGACCGAACAGTTTGGTAACTTGTTGTACCCATGGCTTTGGGATCTGTTGAACACATCGAATGATCAACACTTTGATCGATTGCAATGCAGAACGGAAATCAAAAACGCAATTATAACGGATCAAGGGAAGCTGACACCCAATTTCGAGTATATCGCCCAGTTGAGAAGCGATAAGGCTGCGTGAGTTTTTAGAAGAGAATTTTCTTAGAAGAGGTGCACCATAACCTTCATAAATCGGGTCTAGTGTTTCGTATCACCAATCCAAAAAAGTACAGTTTTCACTGTGCCCAAATAAGAACAGCTGACACAAGTCATGCAATATAAAAAAAAGTTTTTGCGGGAACAACATGTGGGAGAGGAAGAGAGAAATGTCTTCATCAGTCTAGTTTCTCTAAACTGTCATTTTTTATCTGTCCGAACAACCTAACATAGCATCCCTCCTCATAGTCATTGATCCACTTTTTTAAAAATGAAAATTCTAGAAATACGTTATCAACATAAAATTGTTTCTTACCATATGAGACGGTGCTTCCCCGTATTAGAACTTTCCGGATCAGAACCGGGCCATATTCAAGCTCCCAGTTGCGACTCGAGGCTGAATTTTCGCACAGAATATGACTTTGTGGCCCTAAACATTTCCTCAATTTTTCGAGTTTCCAGATACTTCGGAAGTACCCGGTTCTAATCCGGCCAGTTCTAATGCGGGTCAGTTCTGATGCGGCCAGTTCTAATGCGGGGTAGCACCTATGAGACTCCTCTAAACTCGAATTATAAAAAAAATATTTACTAATCCGATTTTACTGAATCATTGGTCTTGGCTGATTTTAACATGCTCCAGCTAGCCAGAAAAATTTCTATTTATATATAAGAATGACTAGAATCATATCATTCAGTGCGGCATCATCGAATTCTCGTGTCATGGGAGGTACAACTGACAAACGCGTTCTTCTACTGGGCGCCGGAATGGTCTCTGGTCCATTTGCCGATTTTTATTCGAAGCAGAAGGATGTACATTTGACTGTGGCGACTGAATCTCAAAGGGATGGACAAAAGCTCTGCCAATCGCCAAACATTCAGTCTGTTGTCGTTGATGTGGCCAGAGAGAGCCATACAATGGAGCGGTTGATTCGGGAACATGACCTAGTTGTATCTCTTTTACCATTCAACTTCCACCCATTGGTTGCTAAGATGTGCATTTCAAATCAGAGAGACATGGTAACATCGAGCTATGTTTCGCCAGAATTAGAAGCCCTCGATAAAGCGTAAGGAAGAGTTTCAGTCATCAAATTTCATAACCAAAATTACAGAGCCAAGGACGCGGACGTTACCATCATGAACGAAGCAGGACTCGACCCTGGAATTGATCATATGCTTGCCATGGAATGCTTTGATGATATCAAGGAACATGGTGGACGAATCACTTCGTTCGAATCATTTTGCGGAGGACTTCCCGCTCCAGAGTGGTCTGACAACGCACTCCGCTACAAGTTCTCCTGGTCACCGAAAGGAGTATTGACTGCACTCATGAATCCAGCAAAGTATTTGAAGAATGGAAAAATTGTGGAAGTTCCTTCTGGATCTGTCGTCGATAACCTGATAGACATTGACTTCATGCCGGGGCTGAACTTGATTGGTTTTCCAAACAGAGATTCGACAAAGTATTCAGACGTTTATGGACTGGGAAATGATTGTAAAACAATCATCAGAGGAACATTGAGATATCAAGGATTTGTTGAAACTGTCAAGGTACTAGAATCCAATATTCCTACATCAATACATTTGAGCATTTCAGGCACTGCACTCTGTTGGACTGCTTTCTGGTGAAAACACTGATTCGTTTACTTCGAACGTTGGACCTGATTTGACGTGGAAAGAGCTGGTTGCCTCTTTGAGCAACCAGAAACTTGACATCTTCCCTGACTCTCTGAGACATATAGTTGAAGAGAAAGTTGGCTCGAAAGGACTATCCGCTCTGGAAAATCTCGGTTTATTCTCTGACAAAGTCGTGGATAGACATGGAACCCCAATCGACACATTGGCTCAATATTTGGCGAAAATTCTAGCATTCAAAGATCGTGAATCGGATTTAGTTGTATTAAACCACGACATTGGTGCACAATTACCAGGTGGAAATTCCGAACGGCACCGCATCAGTCTTGTTCAATATGGCAACCCTAACGGATTTTCTGCAATGGCACGCACAGTTGGATACACTACTGCCATTGTGTCCCACATGGTGCTCAACAATGAAATTCAACGTGCTGGAATTCAACGTCCCATCCTCAAAGAGGTTTACCGTCCAGCTCTGAAACGCCTTCGTGACTTTGGCATTATTCCAACACATACAATTACCCCAATCTAGTCGATTTCTCAATACTCATTTGCTTTCAATGCTCAACTACCAAGTTTTAGTTATACAGCTCACGACGGCTTATCATATTTTTATTAAAACATTTTATTAATGAAACTAGTTTATTCTGAATAAAAGATAAAAAAGCAAACTATAAAAACATAACTTAAGTTAACTTCTCGAAATTAAAGTAGCGAAATCATTGTGTCAAATCGCTGCCGACATTCATCCATTCCGAAAAATTCCACGAGCTCTGAAATCGGTGGTCCTTTTTTCGAGCCAATAAGCGAGATCCGAACGATTCCCATGACTTTGGCAAGAGACAATTGATGGCATCTAGCGAAATTTTCAAGACTGTCAGTCGTTAATAGATCTGAAATTTAGTGTTGACATTATTTGTTGTCGTTGTATTCTTTTTGGAATTTATCGATAAGGTTCATAAAAATTATTAAAAATATTTTGTACATTTGGTGTGCTATTAGATTTTAACGTTTGAAAAAACGATTTTCTTCCATTCGATCTCGTTTTTGAAATTGCATGACTAATATATTAAAACCCAAATGCTCAACCTGAAGTTCTTCAAATACCATGAATTGAACTATACCTATTTTCTTCAAATCACTAAGAACGTTATGCAGGTCCAAATCTTGATTCGTGTCGATGAGCAGTTTTGAAGATTTTGGGCGAGAGAAAAACCAATTAAACTCGCCATTTGTCAGCGAACTCAGTAATCCAAAATGTTCCTCTTTACTTTTCAAGAAACAAATAATTTTTCGTAGATAATCTTTGTCGGGTAATTCGCATTTTCCATCCTTTTTCAATAGTTTCACGATCAGCGAATGCAAGGCTTCAAAATCTGCAGCCTGAAATGCCATTCGAGCATATTTATGGAGGACGTCTGAGTCTAGCAACAAATTTCTCCTCCCCAATGTCGATATATCAAACTGCTCAATCATTTCTGTTAGGGAGTAGAAATGATCGGCATCAAAATCCCGGATCCCTGATCCGTTCCTGATCAATAAGTTGAGCACAGCTTCTGGAAGTACACCAAGCGTTTCGGTGTAGTAATCTACGAACGCATCTTTGTCTCGTTTCGATAGTTTTTTTGTGGCTGAACGCATGATTAAAGAAAGATGGACGAACTTTGGAGGTGTCCAGTTGAATGCCCTAGAAATATTCATATTGATGGAACATGTCTCATGATTTCCTCTCACCTATATAATACTTGATGTTTTCCGGTACTACTCAGCCACTCCATACCTCGAATGACATGTGAAATCTCCATATGTTTATCGTCAACCACATTAGCTAAATGATAAGTGGGAAATCCGTCAGATTTCAGAAGGACAGGATCACTTTCGTCGATGCACTGATTAACAGTACCAAACACTTCGTCCTGAATGGAAAAAAATGAATATATTTATAGTTATTGGCAAATTTAGAAACCTGAAATTCAACATTCTGTTTATCGAGTTTGAACCGAATAACGAAATTCTCGCCGTTAGCAGCCATTGCTCGAGAATCCTGTTCTGACAACGCAGCGCATTTCCGGTCATATTTCGGTATTTCACCACGCTTTTCAGCGTTCTTTCTCAGCAGGTTTATTCGATGTTCCGGGCAGAAACATCTATAGGCGTGTTTGCTCTCGACAAGGTGATGAGCAGCTTGATGATAGAACTGAAGCCGCTTTGATTGTTCGTACGGCCCATATTTACCCCCTTCTCTTGGTCCCTCGTCAGGTTTTAAGTTATAGAACTGTAGAGACTGATAGATCTGGAAAAGAAGTTCATATGTAGAAATTAAACACAAAATCTGACTTTTTCTTGGGCATCCGCTACAAATCTTGCTTGATCCGTATCCTCAATACGGAGAATGAAATCTCCTTTGTGTTTTTTGGCGAACAAATAGTTGAGGAAAGCGGTTCTCAAACCTCCTATGTGCAAATGACCAGTAGGAGATGGAGCAAATCGTACGCGAACCTGGAATATAGACACTACATTCAAAAATATATCTACATCTGGAATTAAAATTGGTTCTATGATCTATTTGCAACTGCGACAAGAGCTGTTTCGTAAAAAGTGTGCCTTCTAACCATTTCACTTACTCTGCCGGCTTCTTGGAAGAAGTGTCCCGTTTTTTTCATGTAGATTGTCTTGCTGGTTTTTTTCGGCTTTCTAAAAACACAGTACAATTTTTGAAACGCAAAGATTAATAAATCTATTGGCAACTGCGCCGCACAATTTGAAAATCCGCCAGGTCCCGCGCTCACCAGCGCAAAAAGTATAGTTCTCATTGCTTCGAACATGATTAGAAGGAAACGGTTTCTGGAAATTCTGAGAAAACGAACAGAAAAAAATTATATGAAACGTTTTATGCAGTTTATTGTAGAAACATAAAATATGATAATACGCAAGTATACATCAAACCTCAGCTAAAAGTACTAGATTTGATTAGCAAGCACTGCGTAACGACATTAAAAATTGAGAAGGTGTTAAAACTGTATTGGATCCAAGAATGATGGTGGTATTCGTCTGTTCCGACATCTCATACACAGTCCTGATCTCAGAATATGTAATTCCACCTCAAAATAGTACTCAATGTTTTATCATTTAGTGAAAACACTTACCGATAACGAAGACGATTATTTTTCGTCTTTCTTTTGGTCTGCCTATCAAACCACCGCCATATCTTGCGCTAGTTGCTGCTCGATTTTCTGATATAGTCTTTTGACCTAGAAACTTGAATCCTCGTTCATCAAGACGTTTCTGTTGTATGTCCTGAATTAGGTTACGAAGCTTCGGATCCCAACGACTGGATGGATATCTTTCATCTTCCGGAGGTGGTCTACGTCGGTGAAACGGGGATGAACGACTTCCCTGAAGAACAACTAATTCAGTAATAACACCTTTCTTAGAAAATTACATCTCTCCAATTCAGCATTTTTTGAATAACTTTGAATTCGTCATCAGGAATATCGGTGTGACGGATAAAACGATTGAGAAACTGTTCATCTTTTTCTTTTCCAATGGTTAGTAGGAAAATCAAAATCAAACGGAGGCGCGTATCAGTTGGAATTTCAGGTGACATGAATGTTGAGAGACGATTAACGGTTTGTGAGTCATTCAGTTCATTGCCTTCCGGAGTATGCTCAATCGCCATGTCTTGTTCAAAGAGAATGATTTTATCAAGTGAACCGAAATATTTTTCGCGACACTCTTCAGCTAAATTCAAATATGCTTCTGCTTTCGATTTCTTTTTTAGGTACGCTGGAAGTTGCCGTATCGTCGTTTGAACTTCTTTTGCAGATTTATTTGTGGAAGAAGAGCCACGTATTTGTTGGAGTTCTTTTGTCAGTTTTGGAACACTTTTAAGGACGTCCGCAAGGTGCTTGTGGCGTACTTCCAACCAGACTGGATCGTTCTCATCAAGCGGAATCTGATTTATTGAATTTTTTTCATAGGATAACGAAAGTCATTGTCAAACCTCTTTCGTTTCGTCTTCATCGCCTTTATACCTGTAGATTCCATTATGAAAATCGGTCAAGTCAGACGCCATTGCTTGCAAAGTGCATTCATGAAGCAGAGGGGAAATCAAATCAAAGCTGCGATCTGAAAATAACTTTCAGAAGTTGAAACAGGTTGAGCGAACCTATCACTACAAGCTCAGCTTGTGTTGTTAAATCGGATTGGATGTCTTTCAACGTTTGGTCCACTTGGTAACAGATTTCTGCGCTTTGCGCATTATTTGTATGGAATCTCAACGTTGGATTGATTTTCGACGCTGCACAGAAACTTGCGATCCCGTCTGCAGTTCTTTTTAAATTTCCTTCATCTTGAGAATTGACAGTGAATATTTGACTTTCTACAGGTTTGAAACTTAAATTAATCTCCTTCAACGTCTTCAAATAATTCACAGCTGAACTTTTCGCAAGTTTATTGAACAATTCATCGTTGCATACGTCCAAGAAAAAAACGTGTCCAAATTTATAGGAATTTTCGGGGAAATGCTTGGATTGTCGAGTGAAGTCTCTAATCAGGATATCAATAGAATCAGGGACTGCAGCCATGACGTAAATTGCTTCCATCGATGGCATCGGCTCTCTACATTTTGTTAAATCTTCGACGAGAGTAACACCTTCTGAAAAAAAGCATTTTGCAGAAAATATTTGGAAAATTTTTTGTAGTGGCTATACTAGGTGGGGTCATACAAAAAACTAGTGTTCGCAGACAACCGAAATTGAACAAAGAGTAGACGCAGCTGCAGGCATCAGAAATTACCCTTTTTTTCCTTAAAATTTCGGTAGATTTACTACTCAATTACTAAATAAGATTTTATTAAAAATTCCCTCCGGCAAATAGTTTTTTTACTTATTACGCTTTTAACGTCAGCCCGTGATTGGTTCACAAAGAACTCGACTATTCGTCACGTCGGTAGTACTCAATCAAGAAGAATGTCAGACGCGTTCAAATTATGCATAATTCAAAAGCCTCTCACCTTCGAAAACTTCATTCAAACTCAAGCATGAATTCACTATCTCCATCGCACTTTTATCGAGTATCAAAATGCTGAATTTCTTATGGCCCAGCTTTGAATCGAAGTTCTGTGGTCTCAGAATGTTTTCAATAATTTCTAAAGAAAAATATTATAAGAAAGCATTATTATTTGAAAAAACTTACGGTTTTTAACGAGTGTTCGGAGCATATTTGATTCTAACGCGTGAATGTTCCTGATTTCTTCTTTAGTCGAATGTTGAAAAGCTCATTACATTTTTGCAATGAAGCTGACAGGTCTGCAATTGCGCGTGGTTTTTGCGGCTATAACACCGTTCAAAAATGCAGACAACATCAAAAACTTTCATTATCAAATAAATGTTCACAAAGAAGTACATTACGCAGCTAGACTCTTATAAAAGTGCAGGGAACATCTACGAAAATAGTCTCAACACATACAAAAGAAAATTAAATTTCGAGGATCACTCTGAGTGCAGTTGTATCACCCGCATAGTATCGCACAATAGTAGTACAGCTTCAGAGAATTGTCTTCACCAAGTTCGAAAGATTTTCAGGTAGTTTTTCATGTTTCAATCTAAGTTTTTGCAAAACTTGAAGATCCCCATAAACTTGAAAATAAACAAATCTATGTGGAAGGCAATTATATTGGAACTTCATTGAAGACGCTGATTCTGATTTATAACTGAACAAGGATGATCAAAAACCTACTACCTAGAAGAGTCAACTAAACACCTCTGAATTAAAAAATAATTCCAGAGGGCGGTATGCTTAATCAGAACTGCCCATATCTCGAAAGTGGGCGGAGCTAGAAAGAAGTTGTCAACTGCAAACTTGCTCAAGCCCGATCCCTTGG
>GL379980.1:97590-121537 GCA_000143925.2 Caenorhabditis brenneri
TTGACCGTCTGACGCATGCTCAAAGTTGACTAAAATCAACTGAAAAGCGGGGGTGTTCGCATAAATATGGCCGGTACTGTATGTAAAAAATATAAATATAAACTTTTTCAGTGAAAAATAAGATTGCATACCGTATGGCCCAGGTGGTAAAACTTCAATCAATTTCTCGTGGTTTCCTCTCTCGTCAACAGTTTTCTCGTCAAATAGTTTTGTACCGAAAATTATGCTTCCTCTTAGAAAATTCGAAGGAAATCGAAAGGGTTTGTATTATCTTGAAACAAATAATTGGTTACTGGGTACTACTTTTTGGAAACGTAGACTTTTTTTTCGGTACCAAGGTTCAGAATGGCGGTATGCTGAATCAGAACTTCCCGAATCAGAACTGCCCCATATTTCAAAAGTGGGCAGTGCTAGAAAAAAGTTGTCAACTACAAACTTGTTTGAAATTAAATTTGGAGCAAGTTTGCAGTTGACAACTTTTTTCTAACTCCGCCCACTTTTGAGATATGCGCTTTTAAAGTTGGCGTGCCCCTCCTCCCTTCTCGGCCCACCTACTCCCTACGAGAGGGCACCACAACTACAAAGACGCATATCTCAAAAGTGGGCGGAGCTATAAAAAAGTTGCCAACTGCAAAGTTTTTCAAAATTAAATTTGGAGCAAGTTTACAGTTGACAACTTTTTTCTAGCTCCGCCCACTTTTGAGATATGGGACAGTTCTGATTCACCATACCGCCTTCAGAGTATCAGCGGGAATCTTCCAGATTCTTTCTCGACTGAATGAATCATCACGCTACAAGTGGGAAAACTCGGCAAAAGCAATCATCCAGGAGCTCCAAAAGCTCGTGAGACATATAAAACTCGTCGAGAATTCTCAAATTGGCAAAGCTGAATCGACGTATGAGTCATATGTAAAACGAGTTGATTGTATCATTTTGGACTTGAAAAAACAACAAAGAGATGACGAGCTGGAGGAGCTGGAAAGAAAAAGAAAAGAAACTGAGAAGAAAGAACAAAGAGAGATGGAGAAAAGATTGATAGAAAATGAGGAAAACGAAAGGCTGGTTTCTGAACTACTCTGAAATTATAAAACAGGAAATTCAGGCAAAAAACGATAATGGAGCAAAATGCGAAAGCACAGAGAAGACTCGAAAATCGTCTTATTGAGGAAATAAGAAAGTCTACGACTGAAAGAGAAGAATCACAACAAAAAGATCAACAGTTGAAACTGGATGAAATTGCATCTAATCTTTTGAATGACTGCGACGGAGTTACTCTGGTCAAAACCACAAAATCAGAAACGAGTTCTGGAAGTTCGACGATGAAGATTCATGGGCAATACGATTTGGGGAATTGGAAATACGCAGAATTAAGAGATGCTATAAATAACAGCATGGGTGGGTTTTCAAATTATTTTTTTCTCATTTCAAAAATTCTTTCTCACTTTTTTTCTGTCGGTTGTAACACAGCAGGCATGATAGCTGGGAATATGTCAGGTATTACAAAAATGTAGACAATTACCTGCTCTATTGAACTTCAGTTGATCACTTTCTTCTAACTTCAATGGTTTTTGAGATAGGACCATTCTTAGCAAGGATGGTCTAAAGTTTGGGCTTCCCTATTTTCTAAGGTTAACTTTTCATTGCACAGCGTGTAACTCTTGAGCCGTACGAGATATCAAAAAACGATCAATTAGTGACCTCAAGATTATTAATTTTTACACATTTTATTAGTTGACAACTTTTTCATATCTCATCTAACTCTAAAGTTATGACCTCTCAAAGTTGGCCCACCAAAATTTTCAGTACAAAATGGCTTGAATTTTCACGTGGTGTTAGTATAAACCAGTCGGTGGCGCCGCCTACGGCGGCTCACCTCCTTTTTGTTCGTCGCTGCGCTCCTCAATGCGGGGTTAATTTGCCACGCTTGAACTCATTTTTGATCATTTGGCAGTTCAAAAAATGTTGCTAATTTGTTCAAAAAATGTTGCTAATTTGAATTCCCGCCAAAAATTTCGAAAACTTGAATTCCCGCCAAAAATTTCGAAAATTTGAATTCCCGCCAAAAATTTTGAAAATTTGAATTCCCGCCAAAAATTTTGATAATTTGAATTCCCGCCAAAAATTTTGAAAATTCGAATTCCCGCCAAAATAATCAAATGTTTTGACGTTTCTGGAAGTTCTGGAACATTCTAGAAGTTTCTGGAAGTTCTGGAACATTCTAGAAGTTTCTGGAAGTTCTGGAAGTTTCTAGAAGTTTCTAGAAGTTTCTGGAAGTTCTGGAACTTTCTAGAAGTTTCTGGAAGCTTTTGGAGCTTTCCGGGAAGTTCTGGAACTTTCTGGAACTTTCTGGAAGCTTCTAGAATTGTCTAGAAGTTTCTGGAACTTCTGGAAGCTCTGGAAGTTTCTAGAAGTTTCGAGAAGCTTCTGGAAATTTTCCGGAAGTTGCGAGAAGCTTCTGGGAGTTTCTGAGAGTTTCTAGAGGTTCCTGGAACTTCTGGAAGCTCTGGAAGTTTCTGGAAGTTTCGAGAAGCTTCTGGAAGCTCTGGAAGTTTTTGGGTTACTGTAACTACCGTAATCCTACAGTGATTTTCACCATTTTTTGTTGGTGTGCTATTGGGGTCCCGTAGATACTACGTGCAAAAATTGGATTAATTCCCTTCATTCCGAACACGTTTTCAAAAAATGGGTTACTGTAGCTACCGTAATCCTACAGTAACCCAAGCTCCAAACGGTATAGAATTGAAGCGCTCGGTGACCCATGACTACATGCCAAATATGGTTGAAAACGGTCGAGGGGTACGAAAGTTATTCAGTGATAAGCGCTGGACAGACACACACACACACACAGACAGAGCTTGCCGCTTAGTATATAGAAGAGATATCGACGGTACTGTAAGTATCATTGAGGGGTTTGCGGTTTATGGCTCCTATCCAAATATGTCAATCTCAGATATAAACCTGTTGGTTGCTTGTGAAGAAGAAATCCGACGCCGTGTTAAGATCTACAACGAATGGAAGTCGCGGAATTATGTAAAAAGTGATGGATCAGCACCAATAAGTGTTCCACTGAGTGTATTGAGTGAGCTATAGTAAAATATATTCAAAAAAATCCATTTCTCGTAGGTTCGTCTGGTTCAGGAGACCCAGGAGTACAAAGATGTTTCAAGTATGCATTTGATACTGGAAAAGAAGAAGGTAAAATAATATAGTGCTTTGATAAAACTAACTTATCCCGACTTTTTAGGAAAACAGGGCATGTTTTATGCTCATTTTTCTGGCGAACATATACAACGGCAGCTGACTCTTCGACCATCACAAATGCCTCAGCTCATGATGACAGGTATTAAAGTTTTTTAATTTCGTGTGGAAAATGTTCAACTCAGGACGCGATGATCATCAAATGTGTCTTTTGACATTGCGTGAAACCGGCCTGGATCAAAAGAGCGGTGCTGAAATACCAATCGCTGAATTCGAAAGACAATGGAACATGGCAGGCGGCATTTCGTGATTAACTTCACTTTGATTGTTAATATTTTTATCTTAAATGCGAATTCAATTGAGTTTGTTTGCATCCTGTCACTCGCGAATATATCGTTTGCCATTAAAAAATCAATTTCACAACAATTTGAAATAAAAAATTGTGTTCACATGAGCTCCCTACTCTAATATATGTTCAATTTGTTTTCTAAATTTTCAAAATTCATAAAAACATAAAAAAAAACTAGAATGTATAAGAGTTTAAAAAGAACTATTGAAATTCAAGCATTTTTTCAAAACTTGTTATTTCTGCAGAGTTCTATCGGCTGTAACTCAGCAGGCATGATAGCTGGAAAAATTTCATGTACTACAAAAATGTAGACTATTGTATGCTCTATTGATCTTTAGTTGATCACTTTTTTCTAGCTTCAACGGTTTCTGAGATAGGGCCATTTTTAGCAAGGTTGGTCTGAGAATTCACTGTTCTGGGCTTCCCCTCGAGGTAGACTTTTTATTTCACGGCGTATAACTTATGAACCGTACGAGATATCAAAAAACAGTCAACTAAAGACTTAAAGATTTTCAATTTTTACACATTTTTTTAGTTGACAACTTTTTTCTATCTCATCCGGCTCTAAAGTTGTGATTGCTCAAAGTTGACCTTCCAAATTTTTCAGTACAAAATGGCTTAAATTTTTATGTGGTGTTGTTTATATATATTCAATTCGTTCCATAAGATTTGTGTGATTTCAGTAAAGAAAATACGTGACTATCTTCAGAAGAGCCTCTACGGCACTGATTTAAGTTTACACTGAAACCAACTTTCAGGCGATGTTACTCCGTTTTTTCCAAGACTTAGGCACGTTCTGGGCTCAACTTAGAAAGTTTCTATCGAATGCAAGGCTCTGAAAATTTTGGTAAATCTTGAATGTGGACGAAATCCATGATATCCTTCTTGGCACAACCTAACCAAATACCAAATATTAATTTATTCTGTTGTACCCATGTAGGTGCTTCATGTAACTGTCATTGAGCACACTGTAAGTTCAGTAGTTGAACCGCTCCTTTACTCGTTCGGTCTAGCGTCCGAGTTCCACTGGAATGTGATTCAGAAACTTCTTACGGTTCATGCATTCAGTGAAAATAGCTAATTCAAAGTATCGACGTATCATAAAATTTCATCGAATGGAGCCAGGTGAGCACGTTTCAACTGATAAGAAAACCGAAGACTAGAATTTTTTGTTGCATCAGTTAGTGATACACTTCGCATTGATTGAAAATGCTGAGACTTCTTTTCATTTTTCTTGTTTTCAATGTTTTCTATTCTCACTCACTACCAAATACAAAACAAGTGAATCTCGGCGAGGATAAAGAAATACAATGCGTCGTATGTCAATTCATGGGTGTGGCAATGTCTGCGAAAATCGGAAAGGATCGGACCAAAGCAGTAGAGCATTGTTTGAAGTATGAAGGTTGTGAAAGGCAGCGGTCTGATTGCGAGGTTACTGCTGCGGGAAAATGAAAATGTTTTTTTTTTAATAACAATTTTGCAGATCGTAGAATCCTTGCACTCTGTGCTTCAAAAAAATCCACAGCATTTTGAAAGTTCTCAGATGATCACTGAAGCTTTTGAAAAATGCTCATCGGACTCTAACGCAGTCATCATTAGCGAAGATCCAAGTAGCACTCAATGCATGTTGTGTTTTTTGGTTTACGACGTTCTAAAATATATAAACTACAGTAAGAATTCCCTGTTTTGTTTTCAAATAATGTGTTTCTTCTATTCAGACATTCTCGACAACCCAATGCTTCTTACGGTCAAAAATGCAATAGACGTAGCCTGTGGAATAATTTTGAACGAGGAGCTTTGTCAAGCTCTCTTTCTACCAGATGCCTTTAGTGCAATCATTCGTGGACTCAAGGATTCGCTCGGCGGTTTCTATGACTTGATAGCTGTTCAAGGATTCGGATGCGTTCCGTACCCCGAATTGTTCGGAGCTTGTCCAGGTCATTAAATTAATCTGAATCAATAAATGTTTCCAAATACGAGCTCCAAATACGAACTCAAAAATAAAATTCATAAAGTACCAACAAATTTAACAAAACAGTGGTCAATAATGGAGTAAGAGAACAACGAAAATCAACAACAGAGAACAATTGAAAAGTACAGATTTTGAAAAGGCAACAATTATTCAAACTTTGTTCTCTTATTATTACCTCCTCCGAAACCACCTCCGTCATATGATCTTTTGAAGTCACCTCTTCCACGACCTCCGAAATCTCCACCTCCTCGGCCCCCACGAAAACCTCCTCTGTCTCCTCCACCGAAACCACCTCGACTCCCGCCTCTGAACCCTCCGCCGCCTCTACCGAATCCTCCACGACCTCGGTCTCCACCACGACCACGGTCTCCACCACGTCCTCGTCCACCGCGACCTCGTCCACCTCCAACTTGTGGCAAAAATCTTTCAACTGGGAGAAGCTTTCCAGGATCGATGTAAAGCTCAGATCCAGTTTTGAACGAAGATGCTTTCACTCCTTGAGATAGTGTGACAGAGAAACCCTGAAAAACAGACTCTCAATCTTTGAATAAAAAAAGAAAAAGCTACATTTTCTCCTGGAGATCCGAAAATTTCATCGATTTTTCCGACTTGTTCTTTGTTTTCGAAGTAAATCGGGGCATTGAAGTATGGAATCATTCCACTGGTATTGTTACAGACAATATCATCTTGGCACTGGTGCGAGAAAATTCCGACGAGCACGACTTGTTCTGGAGGTCCTTGATCGTAACCGCCGCGACCGCCGCCTCCGAAACCCCCGCGACCTCCTCCACCTCTTCCTCCGCGAAAGCCGCCTCCTCGATCGCCACCACGTCCTCCGCGGAAGCCACCACCGCCTCCTCCATTTCCACCACGGCCACCTCGGAATCCACTTCCTCCTCCACGACCACCACGAAAACTCATTCTGAAAACTTCCAATAAACAAACAATTAAATAAAGCAAGGAGTTAATGAGCAACGCAGGAGAGACTCTAATTTCGTAAAAAAGAATGTTTACAAATGATTATTTTATTTACATGCAGATCTGATTTTTCTTCTTGAGTAAAGAATATGTCTTATTGCAAGAAAAAGTTGTTCGGTGAATCAAACTAGAAAACAAATTTAGTTTGAAAATATTGATTTTCATGGAATGAAACTGATGCCAAATAAATATACAGTTTTTTTTTGCAAATCAGATAGTTTTGTATTTCAAATGTATTCTTTTGCAACGATCGTTTTTTTAAAGCAAATCATATCTGTTCAGAAGCACAAAAATGGAAGAGTATGCAAGCAAAAAAGAGAGGGAATAGGGAGAAGGTGTTTTCGCTTCGAGACCCTCTATCTTGCAACAGGCATGCGCCTTTAACAAAAAATTGTTTCACTGCTCTTTTTTGATGAAAAATTGAATAGAAAAACAGATTTTTGGTATTGAGGAATATATTTTTTCTCTGAGAATGAGAACTGTCCTCAATCGGGAAATTCATGTTTGCTGACGCTGATATTAATAGAAATTGATGAGTTGTCAAAAACATTGCAAATTAGCGAGGCTGGGATTACTACAGTCCACAGTGAGTGTGATTTCAAAAGACTTGTAGGGCTCCAGCGTGTCCAAAAACTTAATATCAGTTGTAACAAAATGTAAAAATCCATTATATCTTGTGTATACTTGAATAAAATTAACATAATGCTTGCAGTTCTGAACTACTTGGCTGAGCTTTTTTTTTCTTCCTCTCCAGTAAAAAAATCGACTTCAATGTCAAACAGTCAAGTGAGTCTATTTTTCGATCAAATGCTTTCCATGCTTTGAAAATCAGACTCACCTTTTTATTTATATTCGAAAATATGTGTGATAAAACTTTTGATCTACTGTTGCCCGCGGGCGGGCTTTCTTTCACTCCAATTTGAAAAACAAACAATCAACATCGAGAAGTTGATTATTCTGCGCACTTTTTTTATCGTGTTCTCTGGTACGACTTTCTTATCCTTTTTTTATCGGCTTGTTCAATTTTATCCTGCTTCATATATTTTTTGATTTTTACAGGTATTCCTACTAACTCCTACTTTCAAAGTTATGTCCCAACCAGGGACATCAACAGCGTCAAACTCAGAGGGAATTGCGAATGGACTCGTGGAAGACACGAATCGCCTCAACGGCGCTCCCCGACGAGAGACTAACTATGAGCCACGTCTGATGGACAGAATGGTGCGATCTTTCGTTCGGACAAAGATTTCTCAAAAAAGATATCGATTCGAATACAAAGGATTGGATTTAGACATGGCCTGTAAGTTCACCAGTTTCATCAAGAAGTCGTACGAAGGTATTTTTCAGATATCACAGACCGCATTATAGCTCTAGGATATCCTGCCAACAACGTAGAGAAACAATTTCGGAATTCCATGGTTAACACACGGGAGATACTCTGGCGTCGACACGGAACGAACCACGTGAAAATCTTCAATCTTCGTGGAGGATTTCTCTATAATCCAGCGAAGTTTGATAACAATGTCATCTATATGGATATGACGGATCACCATCCACCGAAATTGGAGCTAATGGCTCCATTTTGTAGGGAAGTGAGTTTCTGGGTACACTTGCGCTTCAAAAATTATCTGATACGTTATGGTTGGCATAGCACAATGAAATAAAACGACTCGACAAACGATAATAACGGATATTATTTTCTAGGCTAAAGAATGGCTTGATCAGGACCCAGAGAATGTGATAGCTGTTCACTGCAAAGCTGGCAAAGGTCGTACAGGAGTCATGATTTGTGCTCTGTTGATATACATTCAATTCTATCCGAAACCTCGCCAAGTTCTCGATTACTATTCAATCGTCCGCACCATGAACAACCAAGGCGTAACGATTCCATCCCAACGCCGATACATTTACTACTATGCACACCTTCGGGAAAAGAAGCTCAATTATCTTCCGTTGCGAATGCAATTGATTGGTGTTTACATCGAGAGGCCTCCCAAAACATCTGATGGCTCAAAAATCAAAATCGTTGTTGCGAATGGTTCAAGAGTCATCTTTTCCCCACCAAAACTCACTATCAAAAGCAGGGAATATATCGCTGAAGTCGATTCTTGGCAACCTGTGTCCGACAACGATGTGGAAGATTTGGAGAGGAGACAATACGTTTCTAAACGAGCATATCGTTTCATGGTCCCGAAGAGTTCCCCGGTGTTCGTGGAAGGCGATGTTCGTGTGGATCTATTGAATGCCGAAAAAAAGTTGCTTTCTTCTGATAAGAAAATTGGTCACGTCTGGTTCAATACCATGTTTGCCTGCGGACAAAGCTTTGTATATGGTGACAAAAAGGATCCATATGGCTTCCAATGCACTTCCATCGGACGCGAAAGAGCTATGTTCAGCTGGGAGACTATGATGGAAGATCCTGACGGACAAGATCGAACTGTGCGAAACGTATGGAAAATCGTTGAGCCATCTAAACTGAAGGAACATACTCCAGAGGAATCTTTGAAACGCATCTACAGAGATTATGGAATGACTCCGTGAGTAAAAATTATATCGAACCAGAGCTTGCGTCTGCGCCCCCGACCGTCGGAGGTCCGACGGATTGGCAGGCTCGTCTGTTCACTATAATGACAGTATTAATCAACCTTTGCTAACAGAGGTCAAGCTCGTGATCAAAAGTTGAAATGTTGACAAAATGTTTTAGTTACTTAAGCAGCGTGTCACGGTGACACTGTCACCGTTGCAATTTATGGTTACTTCTTCATTTTTATCTGATTTTCATAGCTTCGTTCCTTTCTGCCAAAAATTTTACTGAAATTATCTCATCATCTTTTAGAAACATTAATTTTCAGTCCTCGTGAAGAGATCGCTCGTCGTCTATACAAAGCTCACGATACGGGAATCGTGAACGATGTTTACAAGCAACGTCAGTTGGAGACAGGCGGTGCGGCGTACTCCCCAGAAGGAGGAAATCTAAATGATACTGTGGGAAACGGACCCTTCCAAATTCCTTTGGAGCATGGTGAACATGTGTTGACTTTCCCTGTCTACGAAATGGACCGAGCATTGAAGAACAAGAAGCTTGACAATGGCATGAAAATGCATGTTGTTCTCCGATGTATTGACGAAAAGATGGCTTTTGAAAGTGAAACTTACTGTCAGAAAACGTTTGAGAATGAGGAACAGGCGCGGTCTGGTCCAGTTTCAAGTAACATGAGAAACTATGCTCCAGCTACACCTAATCCAGAAGCAATCGGCGCAGAAAAAATGAAACAGCCCGTCGTGAGATACGCCATCAACGGCACTTACAACGGACGAGCTCATGAAAGTTTGAACGATACGAGATTCAAAGACTCTGTATCGGCTCAGTCGGACCGATGGTGCCGCTTTTACTACAAACAAAGAAGCGATTCTGAGAGCGAATACCCTCCGCTGGAACACACGTAAGTTACACAATAAAAAAAATGAATTAAGATTTCAGTACTGATCACTGCAAGTAATTAGTAATTGTTTTCAGATGTCCTCTTACTCATGAAACATTTGTTCCCAACGTACCATCATCAACGTCAAACCCAATCCACTCCGAAACTTCGAAAAGCAAGGTTCAAAAAAAGGATTCCACTGGCAAAGGCAAAAAAAGTTCGAAAAAAGCGTGTGAAAAAATCCCTAATTGTAAAAATTATTGCAGGTTGAATCTTCACCAGCAAAATCGACATCCACGTTTAAATAGACTCGATCAGTCTCAAAATGCATCTTGAAACCGCCCTTTGTACTAATTTGGTAATGTACAACTTCAAACAACAAATTACTCACTTTTTTGTTTCATTTCTCACTAATTATCCCCATTCTCAGTTCATGTGTCATTCATTGTATTACTAGTGTTCAACCCGGTATATATTTATATTTTTTGTACACTTTATCTGCCCTTTCCTGCCTCAATTCACCAAACTTTGACGGGTTTAACCAATCACTTCAACGGGTTCAGTTAGTACATAACATTTGTTAAAAACAAAGTAAACTTCCTTTCACTAATGATAATAAAAATTGTTTACTCGAAGAACTTCTCATGAGCAGTACTAT
Source organism: Caenorhabditis brenneri (assembly GCA_000143925.2). Taxonomy (NCBI): domain Eukaryota; kingdom Metazoa; phylum Nematoda; class Chromadorea; order Rhabditida; family Rhabditidae; genus Caenorhabditis; species Caenorhabditis brenneri. The sequence continues at coordinate 108,168 of GL379980.1, forward strand.
TCGTAGAAGACATCAACATCTGTTGCGGTTTTTTCAACCATTCCTATTTGTGCTGATTAATTATCTTCTATCTTCTTCTCAAATCTCATCTAGGGGTACAAATGTCAGCGGAAGGATCAACAGAAAATGAAAAATTTCTTGAAAGCCTAAGGTCCTTACTCAAAGTTAGCCACGATCATGAAAAGTCGACAACAGAATGTAATTTTAGTTTTGTTTTTTCTCAATTCATAATAAAACGTTTAGTGGAATCCGCAATTGACAATTCGCGGACCGATGATTCTGAAAACTATGTTGAAATTCCACATGAGCAACAAATAGAACCAGCCACGCGAGTGGAGCCTCTGAAATCGATGGTTGAACCTGATTACGTCAGGAAAGTGATTCGCCAGATAGACACAATGAGTAGTGAACAACTGAAGGAGGCCTTGACAAAAATCAAAGTATCCACCGGGTAAGCACATCGAAAGTTCGAATATATATTTAATTTTATTTCAGAGGAAACAGGAAAACTCTGCGTAAGCGAGTTGCTCAGTACTACAGGAAAGAAAACGCTTTATTGAGCAGAAAACTCGAGCCGGTCGGGAATAAAACACTGCGATATTTCGACTACTTAATTGTAAAAATGCTTTAGATGCATCAGAATATATTTTTTTTATTTCAGGCCACCGATTTTGAATGTACCTGCGTTGAAGTTATATATGATTATCCACATGAAATTATCGAGCTTCCAGCTGTTTTGATCGATGTCAGAGACAAGAGAATTGTAAGAAACCTACATAGGTTTTTATAAATCAATTTATTTTACAGATCAGCGAGTTTCGGACTTACGTTCGGCCTGTAAGGAATCCAGTTCTCAGTGACTTTTGCGTTGATTTCACTAGTAATGTTCACCCGTAATTATTTTTGGTTCTCATCAGAACATTTTTTCAGAAATCGCTCAAGAAACCGTCGACGAAGCACCATATTTCCGGGAAGCCCTTGAAAAGTTATATCAGTGGATGAGAAAGTTTGGTCTAGGAGAGAAAAAAACCAGATTTGCATTCGTTACGGATGGGTAATAGGTGTATGATATTCTTCCATTCATTCGTAATTTCAGCCCCCATGATATGTGGAAGTTTATGCAGTTCCAATGCCTTCTATCCAATATTCGAATGCCGCATATGTTCCGAAACTTCATAAATATCAAGAAGACATATAAGGAGAACTTCAACGGCCTTGTTAAAGGAAATGGAGTTAGTTGCTCTAAACTATAATTTTTGTCATAAGCAATCTTCGTTTCTCTTTCAGAAGTCCGGAATCGAGAACATGTTGGATGGTTTGGGTTTGTCGTTCATCGGGAACAAACATAGCGGTTTAGATGATGCAAAGAACATTGCACAAATTGTTATACACTTGATGTCGCACTATGAGTTGAGAATTAATCAGAAATGTTCGTGGACTGAGCCTGCCGCGCAGACGATTAAAGAGAACGACGAAGAACTCGGAGATACTGCCGATCTTAAGTCCATTGACGTTTCTCGCCGTGATTTCCAGCTATGGCTGCGTCGCCTACCGCTTAAATTGTCAAGTGTTACACGAAGAGAGTTTCTATCCGAAGAGTATTTGGACTGTGAGTCATGTGACGAACTGACCGATGAAAAGGTGAAAGAAAGACTCCGACATACATACAAATGCGATATTTATCAAATTTTTGAAAAAAATAAGGCTTAAGGTTTTTGTATTTACAACTGTTACGTTTCTAAAAATCGTTTTTTTATTGTTATGACTGGCGCAAATATGTGTTAGTTCAACATAATAAATAATCAACGTTTCGGATCATTCTGGGCTACATTTCAAAACTTGGGCGCTCTTTCGAAATAGAACTGTCCCATATCTCAAAAGTGAGCAGAGCTAGAAAAAAGTTGTCAACTACAAACTTTCTTAAAATTAAATTTGGAGCAAGTTTGCAGTTGACAACTGTTTTCTAGCTCCGCCCGTTTTTGAGATATGGGGCAGTTCTATTTCGAAAGAGCGCCAAACTTGCAGATAGACCGACAGACAGTAGTTAGCAAAATGACAATTCGAGAAGTCATCGAGCAGAGTCATGAAGAACAGTTTGAAGAGTTCTCGAAAACAAAGGATGGTTTTGACATCAGGTGAGCCTTATTCATGATACAAAGCTATCTTTGTTCTCCTTTGAATGTTTCTTTTTCCAGAGAATCAAAATCACTAAAACCACAACCCTCTACGGAAACTGATGAAAATGGATCGGTCGACGAATCAGAAGGCGATTATGAAGATTATCAACGACAAATGGACATGTTGGATTTCATTGTATGGGAGTTTTCTAAAAGTTCAATACGTGTATCACTACCACATAAAAATTTTTCAGGGTACATCAAGCTCATTTTCGCAAAATGATGAAGTAGATCTCAGATCAGTTTGGCAGGAGTCAGGAAGTGATCCAGAAAAAGGTTTGTTTGTTGCAATTCATTTTCCAACATTGAAGCTTGAGAATTCTCCTCAACAGCCTATTAATTTACTTTTCAGGAAACTTCTCAGCACCTCTATCTTCCGCAGAATGTGCTCTTTCTCAAGCCACGTTATCTGAAGTCTCCACAATCCCTACATCGTCTGCAGTGAATGCTCGTACAGATTTCGACTCTTCTGAAGATATGTACCTGATTTCTACGCCACCTAGAAATTCTCTAGCGTCATCAAATCGACCCAACCGGAATTACTAGTTATTTCAAACCGTTTCAACTGAGCCCCATCGATGATCTTCACTGCTTTTTTTGTTTTCATGTGATTATTAATCGTGTGAATTTTCAGTGTTCTTTGGAAGTCTGCCTTTTCCCTTGGAATAAGTATTTGTTTTTTATTCAAACTTTACGAATGTTCCTGACAGCTTTATCATTTCAAAATATTAGTTCAACTTTACAATAAAAGCACCCGTGCTTATGTGAGAAGATGGTGGAGTATCATTGATAAAAATCTACAGAATGCTCTCAATGGATGTCAGTTATTCGATGCTCTGCACATCTGAAGACCCCATGATCCCAAAAGAAACCACATGGGCAAAAACACCATTCCATAAGTGTTACGATTTGCTACTTCCGATTTCTCCCACTCTCCGCTGATTTTCTCCACGAGCATGTAGATGAATAGAGTGATGCATGTCAGGCGGTAGATGTTCAGTATGAACCTGTAATGCAACACGCTGATGCCAACAAGAATAAGACCTCTTATTTAGATTGATGGCTTGTGTTAACCCAATTAGGGAAATAACAATTGACTTACTTAAGCGTTGGACTTCTATAATCTTTGTATTCAACACATGATCTCAGGAATATGATGAAAACGAAGTAGAACACTGAAACGAGTCCGACGAACAGTGGAGAAGCCACCCACATATACGAAATATTGATGACATTATGAAACTTCAGACACTGCAAAACAATTAATCGATGCGGTTACTATTTGTTTCCCAACCTACCAACAGAAACGAAGAGATAATAAGGGCTGCGAAATGAACCCATAACTCGAAAACGGTGATGTCGAACCACGAGGTCATTTCGCGAAGTGTGAGGAGTACCATTCTGAAATGTTTGGAAAATTTAGATTATCTTATTCACATTGAAGCTATTTTAATCAAGCGGGAGTTGAGAACAACAATTATTTCTAAGAAAAAGTGTGTGCTACTCCGTAGCCGTGTTTGCGTACATGCTGCAAGAAGGCTCAAGCTAAAGAACATAGTTAATAGAAACAGTGAAGAATATAGAATTAAAAAGCAATTATGGCTCGAAGCTGTCATTAAGTTTCTTCTCTCACTTCAACTTATGAATCAATATTAACTCTTAAAGGGGGAGGGAAGTGAAAAAAGAATTATGATTATTTTTATATGAATCGATTCAGAATGTTGCTCTGAACAAAAAATCCTCTTGGGGTCATGTCCGAAAATCACTTTGAAGCAAGATACAGGCGCTCAAAGTGATGAAAACCCTTCTACCCGTCCTGAAATTAATTATAATTTTTCTCTCAAGCCGGGAGGGTTTTGCGTTGAAAAAACGTGAAATTTCAGGACGGGTAGAAGGTTTTTCATCACTTTGAGAGCCTGTATCTTGCTTCAAGGTGATTTTCGGACATGACCCCAAGAGGATTTTTTGTTCAGAGCAACATTTTGAATCGATTCATATAAAAATATTCATAGTTCTTTTTTCACTTCTCTCCCCCTTTATGTTAGTTCGTCAGTACTGCTTTATTTCCCACTTTTGCATATTTTTTTTCTCTGGAATTGTTTTACTAGTTGGGTTCCAACAAAGATGTTATTAGAAACAAAATCAAATAAATAAAATACATCGTGAGGAATAATGAAGTAATGTAACTGGTTAGAGCGAAAAATGAAGAAACATGTATTGAGAGCATTTGAAATGAACAAGTGTTAAAATGTTTTGAATTGTCTCGGCGTCCACCTCCGTTTACTCTTTATTTCTACATTCGCGATACACTCCTGCGTCTCCGGATCTCCCGAAATGAGGAAAGAGAAATGGAGAACAAGTTCTTTTCTTTTTGTCTCTCAATCTCTTCCATTTTTTACCTCTCTCTTTCCCGCACAAACGCACACAAACAGAGAGGAAGAGAAACTGACTGACGTACATTATTAATACCTTCACTATACCATCTCCCTCATTTATTCTCAACCATTTCACATTTTATATTAACCACTGTATCTATAAGTTCAAAGTTCAATAGGATTGCACCCTTTATCACAGCCTGGTTTTTATGATATTTGATCAGCCAGATTGCTGAATTGTGCTGAAATTCCTGCAATAAGAGATTTAAGCATTGGAGAATTAGCAAAGTTTAGAGCTCTTTAGGTATACGATTCTTCAATCAAATCAGCCACTTGTAATTCAGAAGTCAACTTTAACTTTCTTTATCTCTCTCATCTTCTCTTGTTTTAGTTTTTTTCATTCACTGTAACACAAAATTAGCTCTGAAATTATATATGGAACAAAATGATCACTTGCAGTTTTATGTATTCCATGTTTATATTTTATCACAACGATCAAACAAACATTAGAAAATATCGATTTATGTGGCAAAGACTGACTCATTTTTTGAAACGTTTTGGCGTAGTTTTATCAGTTTTCCAAGGCAGGTGTGATCAAGATTTTTCTTTTTTTTTTCAATATCAAAGTGCTTCTTTGAATAAAAATTAGGTACTTTTTTATGGATAGGATCAACACTTTTATTCTCTTTTTTTTCTGATTTTTGACTTCTTATGCATCAGAGCTGTGCGGAATTCCGACTTCCGGGCTTCCGACTTCCGATTTCCATTTTTAAAAATTTACTTCCGACTTCCAAGTTCCAAATTCCATTTTCGAGGACAAAGTGGAGACGGAAGTCGGAATTTTTCGTTAATTGAAAAAAAAAACAAGCGCCGGCTACAGTATCGTTTTTTTCTGACAAATTTTAGTAGGAAACTTTGTTTTGCGCGAAAATCTTGACTTTAGAATCAATTTTGAGCTAAAAATTTTTGAATTTTCACTACTGACTTCCGGCTTCCGTCAACCGGAATTCCGGGTATTTTTTCACTTCCGACTTCCGGCTTCCGACTTCCATTTTTAAAAATTTTCTTCCAACTTCCGACTTCCATTTTTTGAAAATTTACTTCCGACTTCCGACTTCCATTTTCAAAATTTTCACTTCCGCACAGCTTTGGTAGGGTCAAAACATTTTTTCTCATTTTTTTTTTCTGATTTTTGACTTCTTATGCATAGATTTTTGTGCATACTTGTATTATAAATTTTGCTAAAGGCTTGCAATTCGCGGTGTCCACATATGACTATTACCAACATTCTTGATTTTCAGTCATCTAAATATGGAAGTTGATCCACCAGCTTCGGGTCAAGAGTATGATATCACTAAATTTCATCAGGTTACAATTCAAGTAAGTGTTTCCGTTTTTTTTTTGATATTTTTTCTTCCAAAGTGGCAAAGTTAAAATCTGTCCCTAATTTTTCACAAGTTTTATATTTCTCCTGCTCATTAAATTTCAGTTATCATTCCGATATTATTCTAGGATCCGATAGCCAATGCCAACAGTACTTTCACTATTCCACGACGCTACAGTAACCTCAGCTTTTTGAACGCAGGTGCCCAAGGAACTGTTGTGTGAGTTAGAGATTTTCAGCTACTTTGAGAGTGTACACCTTTCAGCATGGCTGACGATTCAGTTTCCGGAGAGCGTGTGGCAATTAAAAAGATGCAGCAGCCATTTGTGATGACGATGAGTGCCAAAAGAGCATATCGTGAATTTATACTTCTAACGACAATTAAACACCCAAACGTGAGTTTGAGTTTATTCTGAGGTAGCTGTTTTGGACGAGCTATATCTGCCGGGAGAGTGGTTGTAGAAAAAAGTTGTCAACTACAAAAATAAAGTTCAAGCTATGCTCAATGTGCACAAAATTTTTTTTAGCCGTAGACAAATTTTTGACTGCGTGGCGCTTGCTCAAAGTAGGCCTAAATCAGCAAAAACTGAAAAATGGGGGTGTTCGTATCTTTTGCACGGTGCTGTATATAAAGTGTGGAGGAGATAACCAGTAAGCCGAAATACTGTCAAAGGGTAATAAGCAAGAAAAACGGTGAATGAACATAGCAGTTTTTAGATCCAGACATCAATAAAGTCCGCAATTCTTGAGACTGTCACGGATGATTATGTCAGTGACTGCATCGAAAACAAAACGTATATTGTTCGTGTCAGTTGCACATGTGAAATGACTGTAGACCTCCTAAAAATCAAAATAAATCGAAAACAAACTTTTGGACTGAAAAGTAGGCTAGTAAAACCGGTGCTCTTTCGAAATATAACTGTGTCGATATAGAACTGTCCCATATCTCAAAAGTGGGCGGAGCTAGAAAAAAGTTGTCAACTGCAAACTTGCTCCAAATTTAATTTTAAGAACGTTTGCAGTTGACAACTTTTTACTAGCTCCGCCCATTTTTGAGATCTGGAAAAAGTTCTGATTCGGGACAGTTCTCATTTGGAACAGTTCTGATTTAGAAACAGTTCTGATTCAGCATACCGCCGAAAAAACTGTTAAATGTTGTATTCTTTTTGTTCAGATCATCCGTCTTCTGAACGCCTTCACCCCAGATACGTCGCTGGCCAATTTTCGAGAAGTTTATTTAGTCATGGAGCTCATGACACACAATCTTCACGAAGTGATTCATAGACTACGGTAAGAGATAACTTCATGCATGCTCAACTTGCTCAAGGTGACCTCTTTATTTTCAGCCTCGACCACAAAACGTTATCTTTCTTTGTGTATCAAAGTCTGTGTGCAATCAAGCACTTACACACTTCTGGAGTCATCCACCGAGTGAGTTTCTAATATATTATTTTTGTTTCAAAAAAAAAACATTCAGGACTTGAAACCATCGAATATCGTCGTAAATGATCGGTGTGTGTTGAAAGTGCTGGATTTTGGGCTGGCACGAAAAAAGAATGTAGACACTTCGATGAGAATGTCGGACTACGTAGTGACAAGATACTACAGAGCTCCAGAAGTTATTTTAGGGTTACCATATTCTGAAAAAGGTAAGCTCTTTTCAAGAAGTCACTTCAAATTGAAACGTTTTAGTGGACATATGGTCTGTCGGTTGTATTTTTGCCGAAATGATCAACCATAACGTACTATTCCCTGGAAAAGATCGTATTGACCAATGGACCAAAATCTATACTTTGATGGGAACTCCGAACGATGAATTCATTAATAAATTGGGACAATCAGCTGCAATGTACGTCCGCTCCCTACGCCGTGCCAATCCGAAACCGCTTGCTGAAATCGTTCCAGATTCGAATTTCTTACCAGAGACGGAGAATCCTCGAGTTAACTTAACATGTAAGAGCCGGAGATTCTAATTTCATCGCATGGAATTTTTTCAGCTGCTGCGGCTCGGGATCTTCTTGCAAACATGCTGAAGATCGATCCAGACGAGAGGTTCTCCGTTGAGGATGCAATTAATCATCCATACGTTAGACTATGGTTCAAGGTACTAGTTTGGAATTTTGTTTGTATCGAGCAAACACAATACAAAAGAGCGTTTATGGAGACTATTGTATCAAAGCTGAGAAAAGTACTTTCACATTCGTATAAATTCTTGTTAACCCTACAGTTTTCTACTTTTTTATTAGTTTAGAGAACTTTGAAAAAAATAGTTTGCAAAAAATTTCATTGTTTTCAAAACTTGCCACTTCTATCGGCTGTAACTCAGCTGGCATGATAGCTGGAAAAATGTCATGTACTACAAAAATGTAGACCATTGTATGCTCTATCGATCTTTAGTTGATCACTTTATTCTAGCTTTAACGGTTTTAGAGATAGGACCATTTCTAGCAAGGATGGTCTGAGGTTTGACCGTTTTGGGCTTCCCTATTTCCAAAGGTTAACTTTTTATTATTGCACGGCGTCTAACTCTCGAACCGTACTAGATATCAAAAAACAATTAACTAGTGACCTCAAGATTTTTAATTTTTATACATTTTCTTAGTTGACAACATTTTTCTATCTCATTTGGCTCGAAAGTTATGACCTCTCAAAGTTGGTCCACCAAAATTTTCAGTACAAAATGGCTGAAATTTTCACGTGGTGTTCGTATAAATATGGCCGGTACTGTAACTACCAAACATTGAATTAATTTTATTCATAGAGTTATTTGCCTCAAACTCTGATAGTACATGACATTTTTCTAGCTACCATGCCTGCTGAGTTACAGCTGACAGAAATCAGAAGATTTGAAAATAATGACATTTTTTGCGAACTATTGTTTTCCAAGTTTTCTAAACTAATAAAAAAGTAGAAAACTGTAGGATTACTGTAAATTTATAAGAATTTGAAAAAAAAATTAAAAATTTCTCAAATGAAAAATGACAGTAATTGCGTTCTTTCAGGACGAAGAAGTTAACGCTCCAGCTTCGGAAAATAGATACGACCAAGAAATCGATTTTGCAGATAAGACACTGCAAGAATGGAAAGGTATAACTCTTCTTTTTTTTTGAAAATAATTTTCAAAATAGTTCTGTTCATTATTCGTTTTCAGGACTCATCTTTCAAGAAGTACAACGTTACCAATCCGATCATGATATTTTTAATGGATAACACAGTTTTCGATATCGAATACTCTATCATTTGTCTCATGAAATGTCTCAGTTTTCAGTCACTTAAATGGCCATTATCAAAAATACTAACAAATTTTTATATTTTTTCATGATATATATATAAAGGTCTATAAAGGTTTTTAAAAGATAAATTAAGGGAGACGAATTAGGTTGAATATTGAATGAGCAGATAAGAGCAAAACAAGATGCGGAATCGTTTGAGAACACGAAAACAGTGAAGCAACAAGATGCTACAGTACCGGCCATATTTATACGAACACCCCCGTTTTTCAGTTGATTTTTTCTGATTTAGGCCTACTTTGAGCAAGCGCGACGCAGTCGAAAATTTTCCTACGGCTCTAAAAATTTTTGGGCGTATCAAACATAGCTTAAACTTCATTTTTGCAGTTGACAACTTTTTTCTACAACCACTCGCCCGGTTGATACGTCCCGTTCCTTGAAGGACCCTTGAAATCATCGAAATTTCTATACGAGCGGTTTCTGAGGTAGCTGTGTTGGACGAGCCATATCTGCCGGCAGAGTGCTTGCCCAAAAAAGTTGTCATCTACGAAAATGAAGTTCAAGCTATGGTAATTACGCCCCCAATTTTTTGAAGCCGTAGAAAAATTTTTGATTGCGTGGCGCTCGCTCAAAGTAGGCCTAAATCAACTGAAATCAACTGAAAAACGGGGGTGTTCGTATACTTTTGCACGGTACTGTATATAAAGTGTGGAGGAGAGAACCAGTAATCCGAAATACTGACAAGGGATAGTAAATGAGAAAAACGGTGAATGAACATAACAGTTTTTAGATCAAGACATCAATAAAGTCCGCAATTCTTGAGACTGTCACGGATGATTATGTCAGTGACTGCATCGAAAACAAAACGTATATTGTTCGTGTCAGTTGCACATGTGAAATGACTGTAGACCTCCTAAAAATCAAAAATAAATCAAAAACAAACTTTTGGGTGAAAAAGTAGGCTAGTAAAACCGGCGCTCTTTCGGAATAGAACTGTGACAAAATAGAACTGCCCCGTATCTCAAAAGTGGGAGGAGCTAGAAAGAAGTTGTCAACTGCAAACTTGTTCCAAATTTTATTTTGAGCAAGATTGTAGTTGACAACTTTTTTCTAGCTCCGCCCACTTTTGAGATATGGACAGTTCTATTTCGAAAGAACGCCGAATAGCCTCGACGGTTTTTTCTTACTTTGTGTAATTTTGACTCTCTCTTGTTCAATTTCTCGAATTGGCTCCGGATAAAGTTTGATGTTTCGGTGACACTATTCCCTCCTTGATACTCGGGAAAGCATAGATTCAATGGAGAATGACGAATTCTCTCTTCGAAAATGTCCATTTTATTCAACAAGAGAATGAATGAGGTCTCCGTGAACCAACGGTTGTTCACAATCGAATCGAACAACTGCATTGATTCGTGCATACGATTCTGAAATGTCTCATGATCGTCTATGCTCATACTAGTTTCAGACCAACCACTGATTTATCCTCAGCCAATTTTAAGTCGTACTCACTCAGTGCCACACAGAATATAACTGCTGAAACACCTTCAAAGCAGTGAATCCACTTCTTACGCTCTGAACGCTGTCCTCCAACGTCGAACATTCTGGAAAAAAATCAGTTATACCTTCATTTTTTATTTTCAGTCCATTATGATTAACCAGACTGGACCGGACCGGACCAGGCTAGATCAGGCCGGACTGGACCAGACCAGACCGAGCCGGACCAGGTCGGACCAGACCAGACCAGGCTGAACCTGACTAGACCGGACCGGGCTAGACCGGACCAAACCTTACCAGACCGGACCAAACCTTACCATACCAGACCAGACCAGACCAGACCAGACCAGACCATAATGGACCGGACCAGGCCGGACCGGATCGGACCAGACCGGACCAGGCCGGACTGGACCAGAACGGATCGGATCGGACCAGACCGGATCAGACCGGATAAGACCGGACCAGGACAGACCAGACCGGATCGGACCAGACCGGGCCGGACCAGACCGAACCAGGCCGGACCAGACCGGATCGGACCGGACCAGACCAGACCAGGCCGGACCGGGCTGGACCAGACCGGACCGGACCAGACCAGACTGGACCGGATCGGATCAAACTGGACCAGACCAGACCGGACCGTACCAGACCGGACCAGACCAGAGCAGACCAGACTGGACCAGACCGGACCGGACCAGACCGGACTAGACTAGGTCGGATCAGACCGGACCAGATGGGAACAGGCTGGACTGGAACGGACCAGACCAGATCGGACTGGACCTGACTAGATCGGACCGGGTACGACCGGACTAGACCGGATCAGGCCGAACCGGACCAGGCCAGACCAGGCCGGACCGGACCAAATGAGATCAGACCAGACCAGACCAGACCAGACCAGGCCGGACCGAATCGGACCAGACCGGACCAGATCGGACCGGATCAGGCCGGAACAGACTGGACCAGACCGGACCGGATCAGGCCGGACCAGATCGGACCGGACCAGATCGGACCAGACCAGACCAGACCAGACCAGACCAGACCAGACCAGGCCGGACTGCTCCAGACCAGGCCGGACCTGATCAGACCGGACCAGACCGTACCAGGCCGGACCAGACCAGACCGGACCGGACCGGACCAGACCGGACCAGGCCGGATTAGACCGGATAAGACCGGACCCGACCAGGCCAGACCATACTGGACCGGACAAGGCCAGACAAAGCTGGCCCGGACCGGACCCGACCAGACCAGACCAGACCAGACCAGACCAGACCAGACCAGACCGGATCGGACCAGACCAGACCAGACCAGACCAGACCAGACCAGACCAGACCAGACCAGACCAGACCAGACCAGACCGGATCGGACCAGACCAGACCAGACCAGGCTGGACCGGACCAGACCGGACCTGAATAGACCGGAACAGGCCGAAACAGTCTGGACCGGACCAGGCCAGAACGGACCAGGCTGGATCGGACCTGACCAGACCAAACCGGACTAGATTGGATTAGACCAGACCGGACCGGATCAGGCCGGACAGGACCAAACCAGGCGGGACCAGGCCGGACTGGACCGGATCGGATCGGATCGGACCAGACAAATATCCCGGTAAACGGCGAAATTACTCACTTGAAGCACAAATCTTTGTAAATGAAGTCAGTTTCAACTATCCCAGTTGATTTCACACGGGCCCGGAGAATATCATCCTGAGTTGGTATGTATGCTGGCAATCCGATACGATCCAAGGCGTTCAAATAGTACTCTGCGGAGTCGTTCAACTGAAACTCTCGCGATCGATTGAAACATTTCTTCACACCTTCATCATTCCAAAGACTTTTCGCCACCTTGACCATTTCAGAAAAAGATGCCTCCGGCAGATCAGCACTGTTGAAATGGAGGAAATGAGATTTGAATTGGCGGGCATCTTCTTCACGTGCTTGGTCCGAGAAAGCTATCTCAAGTGGTCTCATCATACGCAACAATGTCAGCATTGACTGAATAAAAGTTTTGGAAAATTGAGAAAGTTTATCTCTTCCATACCTGAACTATATTGCTGTAGATGACTGGCTTGTAAGCTATCTGATCTTGTTTGTTGAATCCTGTCTCATGAAGAATGCGCATTTGTCGGATGATCGTCGATTTACCAGACTCTCCTGCACCCAGAAGGAGCAATTTCACTTCGGTTATGCAGTTGTCTTGACGTAGCTAAATTTTTTTTTAAAGTAAAAAATTGCTAAAGGCAAAGTTCTCAAATAGAATCCAACCTGTTCGTCAATTTGTTTTGACCTCTTTTTGGCTTTCGCACTTGTGCTATGAATGCATCCCATGATTGAGGTTGAAGGAGGTTTCAGCTGTCTTGATTTATTGGCCTTTCTAAAGTACAGTTCCGGTCATATTTATACGAACATCCCCGATTTTCAGTTGATTTTAGTCAACTTTGAACATGCACCAAACGGTCAAAAATTTTTCTACGGCTTCAAAAATATTTGAGCATATCTAGCATAGCTTGAACTTCATTTTTGTAGTTGACAACTTTTTTGTGCAACCACTCTCGAGAGAGTTACAGCTCGTCCATAGGTATCTCTATGATTTCATGGGTCATTCATGAAATGAGCTCTAACTCTCGAGAGAGTGGTTGCACAAAAAAGTTGTCAACTACAAAAATGAAGTTCAAGCTATGCTAGATATGCTCAAATATTTTTGAAGCCGTAGAAAA
>GL379980.1:121547-136796 GCA_000143925.2 Caenorhabditis brenneri
GGTTAAGAGGGACAAACCGGGGGCATTCGTATCATTACGCGAGAGGTGAAATTCGTGGACCGTAGTGAGACGCCCAATAGCGAAAGCATTTGCCAAGAATGTCTTCATTAATCAAGAACGAAAGTCAGAGGTTCGAAGGCGATTAGATACCGCCCTAGTTCTGACCGTAAACGATGCCATCTCGCGATTCGGAGGGTTTTTGCCCTGCCGAGGAGCTATCCGGAAACGAAAGTCTTTCGGTTCCGGGGGTAGTATGGTTGCAAAGCTGAAACTTAAAGAAATTGACGGAAGGGCACCACAAGGCGTGGAGCTTGCGGCTTAATTTGACTCAACACGGGAAAACTCACCCGGTCCGGACACCATTAGGACTGACAGATTGAAAGCTCTTTCTCGATTTGGTGGTTGGTGGTGCTACAAAAATAAAGTTCTAGATACCGTAAAAACTATAATAGAAGGACATGTCCTTCTAATTTTCAACCCCCTTTGTAGAGTGTCCTTATATTTTAGGGGTGCTTCAATTAAAGGGTGTCCTTCTATTTTTCGAAGCATCTTTCGGTGTAAAAAAATACGTTATGCGTGATGAATTTCACTGAAAATCACACGCGTAGCATCACTTTCACCTTCATGTATGACTTAAAACCTCTGATTTTGTAAATTGTACCTTGCGAAAAGTTCAAACCTTTTATAATTCTTATGAAAACATCGGAATATGATTTGTAAGTCCTATGCAAGTGTCGCTCTATGAGAGAGTGTCCTTTTATTTTAGGGTGTCCTTCTATTTTTCAAACCCCCTCGTGTACTGTCCTTCTATTGTAGGGGTCCTTCAATTTTAGGGGTGCTTCTATTATAGTTTTTACGGTATGTTAATTACGCCCAAAATTTTTTGAAGCCGTAGAAAAAATTTTGAGCGTTTGGCGCATGCTCAAAGTCAGCTAAAATCAACTGAAAAGCGGGGGTGTTCGTATGGTCGGTACCAGAGCTGTGCGGAAGTAAAAATTTTGAAAATGGAAGTCGGAAGTTGGAAGAAACATTTCGAAAATGGAAGACAGTAGTCGGAAGTAAATTTTTAAAAATGGAAGTCGGAAGTGAAAAAACACCCGGAAGTCGGAAGTCCGGAAGTCTTAATTCCGCACAGTTCTGGTCGGTACTGTATGAGGATTAGGAATAATTTGAAAAAAAGCAAAAGAAAGGAGCGAGAGCTACGTTGAACAAGGAAAAGCGAAGAGCTCCTAAGATCTAGGATACAATTTGCATGTCAAAAACTATGGTGAGTTTCTTCAGGACGACGCTACAATCAACAAGTCAACGTCTCCAGAGTGTTAGTTATAGAAAAAATTATAGTGTGACGACCGTTTATCCATCAGTGTTCACATATTTCAATTGCCGTAAATCCTGTAATAGAGGCTCCCCACCCAGTACTGTATGAACAGAGCGGTATATCTCGGTTGCCTTCAAAGATATCAAAATGAGGTCAACTGAAGAAATGATTATCAAAGTATTTTGTGTAGAACATTTTATTAGTTGAAAACTTTTTGATAACTCTCAAGACAATCAAGATATGCAATTCCTAACATACACTACTGGGTGGGCTTCTATTACAGGACTTACGGTGATTGTTTTTTACCAGGAAGGAATTTTCAAAAGCCCCCCTAATCACCTCATATTTTCTTTTTTCGAAATATTTGTATTCAATAATGGGAATCTCTTTTTTTTTTCATAAAATATACAGAATGGTTGAACATAAAAATATAATTGCTATAACAAATTTGAAAGTTTTTCTTCTTTTTTTGTGAGTATCTAAGTTTTCACGAGAACTCTCGGGAATTTCTTGTTATAGAATTGGATTTTGTGTTTTTAGACATTCCTAACCACTTCTGTTATTGAGAAAACGATTTTTTTGTAGTTGCAGAAAAAAAATTTTCTTTTTTGTGGGTAACTCTCTATTGAATTATCTACAAGTTATCCTAGGAGTTATGAAAAAGCGAGCAGAAAGAAAGATTCAAAAGATTGGCGCCAATGATACTGTTGGAGACACAAACACAAAGACAATTCACATTTGAATTCAACTGCCTGCGCAACCGGCAGAGACAGAAGTAGAGGGATCAAGAGACGCAGTGAAAGTGGACAAAGTGATGGGAAAAGAAAGTAAAGTGGTGAAGACGTCGCCTTGATTTTTGTAGTTGTTGGGTGCACATCAGGAGACTCTCGAGGCTCTGGCATTTTTCATTCGAAATCAATGTGTGCTAACTAGAGTCGAATCGGGTTAACTAAGTGTTCTGAGATTTTTGATTCAGAGAACCTTTAGCTGATAGACTGAAATAAAACTTTTTGGGTTTATTCTCCGAAATGAATGACAATGGACGAAACAACAAAACATCAACAAGGTATCAGAAAACAAATCAACAAATCGGAAAGTCAGAAAATTAACGCTTTTTATACAAGCACGGCTTCAGTTTAAGACCATATGGTCTTTTTTGCTCTACTTTGTCGATTTTACGGAACTCGA
Source organism: Caenorhabditis brenneri (assembly GCA_000143925.2). Classification (NCBI taxonomy): domain Eukaryota; kingdom Metazoa; phylum Nematoda; class Chromadorea; order Rhabditida; family Rhabditidae; genus Caenorhabditis; species Caenorhabditis brenneri. Next base: position 124,054 of record GL379980.1, read on the forward strand.
GCATCATGAAGTAGTCGGTAAGTTGACGTCGATTGGTTTGCTCGAATCCCATTTTGGTAACCGCCTCGCAGAACTGTTTGATAGAAATGAATCGAGAAGTAACTTCGGCAATTTTTAGAATTCCACTGCAATGTGTATACTTAGGAAATTTCATGATTCTTTTTCAAATCTACCCTGTTCTGAGGACTCTTCTGGCTTCTTTAATGAAATCATAAAGATTAGTTCCCATCAGCGAAAGACAGAAAATGACGATATCAGCAGACGCTTCTTCAGCCGGCAACTTTGACATATCACAAGCTTCAACGCGATCGTTCACGGCAACCAAATCAAACGAGCGAATCTGGAGTTAAACTTTTCATGAAAAGATGTCCAAACTTCTCTACCTTATGTTTCTTCTCGACAGCCTCCGAAATTTTAGCTTCTCCGCAGCCTAAATCGAAAACCGATTGTTGATCAGGTTTGGTTTGAAGCCAGCGAACGATCTCACGCAGAGGATGATTTGGCCATTTTTTAACCTATGGAAAGGAAATGTATCGTACATATATTCAATTTTCCGTACCTGATCAGCAAATCCTTTATGATAGGTATCGAAAGCAGACCGATCCTCTTTAAAAAAGTCAAATGCTTCGGAGCCAGTACATGTATACAGTTTCTCATTTAGAAAACGAAATCGTCCAGCATCAAGGCGCTTCTTCGCTTCGGAAATGGTGTTGTTATCTCCATCAGCATTATCGGACTTTTCTTCTGTCTCTTCACTGATTTCTGGCTTGTACTTCTTTTTCTTTGGCCCTCTCTTTCTTTTTTTCGACGCATCCGACTCGTGGGGCTCTAGATTTATCGAATCGTTCTGGTTTTCGGCCTTCTTCTCGGCCGCTGCTTTTTTCGCCGCAAGTTTTCGAACCTTGTTCCTCCATGGTCTTTTTTTCTTTTTTATTGACTCCTCAGCAGCTGTGGCTGAAGTATTCAGCCATTTCTCTAATTTCTGAAGAAATACAGTGAAGATGAAAACAATCAATCCACGGTTCTTATTTACCTCTTTCTTTTCATCTGGAGCACCAACAACTTGCTCCTCTTGATTCTTTCTTTTTTTGCCCATTCTTCGAATTGAACTAACTTGAAAAAACTGAACCACGAGAACTAATGAAAAATTCGTTTGAATGCCAGATGTGAGCAGTATCACTAAAATATTCCTCGATGTGTTTTTACGTATTCAATTTATTTGGAAAAAGAGAGCAACTCTCGAAGGACGCTGTTCGCGGTATGGGGAAGTGTAGAAGAGATTTTGGTGAAGAATTCGTGTGGAACAAATACAACAAATAACAAAGAAACAATAATCAGACAGGTGAAATATCGTCTGGACTGATAAAAAATAAAACAACAAGTGATAGCATGAAAAGAACAGAAAAACCACCAATAAAAATTAACGCCAATCGGTTTTTCCGTTTCCTCTTTTTCCACAGAACAGATGTTTTGGTTTGAGGTCGTAAACATGTCGATCGGCTTCTCCTTTCTTGGCTTCTCGACGAAGACCACGCATGGCTTTTGTGCGGAGTTTGTTAACGTGGGCACGTTTTTCTTCATCTGGGAAAGCGATCTCATCACGTGGAGCTGGGCGAACGGCACTGAGGCTTCGAGAACGACCGATTTTCATCTGAAATAATATAAAATAAGAACTCAAAAGAAATCAACAAATCAAATATTCTACATACCTTCTTTCCAAGTTGTGGCTTGGCGCACTGTCCTTGCAAGTTCTTCATCTTCTTTGTATCAACGTCAACTCCCAACTCTCCCAATTCATGCTCCAAACGCGACATGGATCGTTCTCGTTTCCTGGTATGAACACGGGATCCGACTCTTCCAGCAATTCTTTTGTTGACCGCATGCTCCAATGTAAGCAACTTTTCTTTTTCTCTGATTTGAAGAGCCAACTGCATTTTCTCCTTGGTATCTTCATCATCACTATCCAAATCTGATTCATATTCTCCGGCTTTTTCGAGAAGCTCTTCTTCGTGAAGAAGGCTTTCAAGTTTTGCTTGAATTTCTGGATCAACAAAATCAGAAAGATTATGGCCTTCCCATATCTCTGGAATGATATCGTATTTCTCTTCTGGGTTCTTCAGCAGATAATGTTTTTTAAGGTCAAGGATGTAGTCGTCTTCCATAGCCAGTTCTATTTCACGCTCCAAGCGGCGAGTGTTCTCATCTCTGAATTCGCCAATACCGTCCATGGCAGATGTTGGAACATCATCAACTTCCATTGCATTTTGAGCGGCAACTTTTTTGGCAGCACGTTTTGCAGCTAAACCTGGTGGAACGAATGGCGCACGGACTTTCTCATCACGTGGAGCTGGGTAAGCGACGAACACGCGATTCAAAACAGAATCCTCAACATTCGTGATTTTTTTGGCTTGAATTTTAGCCTCGACACGTTGGGCGAGAAGTTCATCACAGGCACGATCTCTTAACGACATGATTCCTTCTTGTGTCAATGTTGAGGTCTCAACAATTGGAATTCCTTCTTTCTCGAGTTGATCCAGCAGTGCAGCTTTTTCAGCTGGCAAATCAGCGCGATGTCTGATATCGACTTTGTTCAGTCCAATCAAAACTGGCTTGTTGGCAAACAGTGGACGAATAGATTCAAACAGATGGAGCTGTTCCTCGATAGTACGGTCGCATTGTTCCGAAACGTCCATCATGAAAAGAACTGAAGCCTTCAAATGAGCCAAAGCAGTGACTGCTTGCATTTCGATAGTGTTACGATCTTCAAGAGGTTGATCAAGGATTCCCGGAGTATCGATGACCTGAAAAGTACGAGAAAATAAAAATATTAAACAGGTTTTCATTGAAGTGTTGTCTTACCTGCCATCTGAGAAAACGGTAGTCAAGATGTCCAACATAAAGTGCCTTGGTGGTGAAAGCATATGGTTGAACTTCAACATCAGCACGAGTAACGTTGTTAATGAATGAAGACTTTCCAACATTTGGAAATCCACACAAAATCAGAGTTCGAGTAGCTGGGTCAATACTTGGGAGACGAGACAAGTGCTGACGAACTTGTTCGAGATACTCAAAACTAGATTTTTGTCTCTTTAACAGCTTCACCATACGTCCAAGAGCAGCTCTTTTGAGCATTTTGCAACGATACAGTGAATCAGCGTATTTCATCAAACGAACGTATTCACGAGCGATTCCATCGATGAGATGACGGGCGGTGTTCATTTGACCGAGAGCAATTTTGTAATGATCCCGATCATAGAGGATATTCATCAAGTCAGAATAGAATGGGTGGATTTCTTCCATTTTTGGGAATTCATTGATAATCTGAGTGAGTTTGTCGTGAAGAGTTTGTTGCAGAAACTTGATTTTTCTGGCATAGAAAGCACGAATTCTTCCGATCGAATACTGACGATGAACAACCGTTGGAGTTTTCCTTTGCGTTTTCGACAGGACAACATCTTTCAGTTCCTATGAAACACAATTCGAAAATTAATCGTAACTCTTATATTACTTACCGATGCATTTGGAACGACTGTAATCCTTTTGAAGTTATACATAGACGTCATTTTGTGTATGACTTTATGTGTGACCCTTATTTGATTTCTGAAAAATTTATCACGTTTAAAATTGTATTGTGTTACTTATTGATTTCGTTTATTGACGGATCATCAGGTAAAGAACTTAGGAAACTTATGACAGAAGAAAGTTCTGTTTTTGGGCGGAAAGTCAGAAGGAATATGTATAGAATGCTAATAGGCCTAAAATTATAAACGAAACCCAGATATCAATTCAATAATTTAAAGAACAACATAAAATACTTATTGCGGTTCGCAAATTTTTATTGAATCAAACCGTTGGATAATTATTACTATAGAAAGGAACAAAGCTGAGTTACGAAAAATTTCGGAAACTGAAAAAAATTGTCGCCTGACCCAGCTATCTGCAGTTTTACGTGATAGTGTCGTGATGTGTTTACACCACGCTGCGCACCGTACCCTGCTATCAAAAAAGCGGGCGTGCATATTTACGACAGCTTGAACTATTCAACAACAATAATGAGAATTCCCACAAAAATACGAGCCCATATTTATGCCACTGGCCTGTTTGTGTTTGTGACTAGTGCTGCTTACTGCGCATACAGTGGAGCTATGGAAATCAGGGTGAGCTTTGAAAACTTTTAAATGCAAAAATTATCTTTTTCATTTCAGCGATGGTCAATGTCAACACCACGACTACAACACCAAGAAATGGAAGACTTTTTGAGGTTCAAAAATGAACAAGCTCAAAGAAAAACTGTGCAATAGCGATGCAACATCATTAGAATACATATTTTTCGCTAACGGGTATATTTCTGACCTTTTTTGTAATACTCTTTTTGTTTTAGTTAGATAAATTGTTTAAGTAAACCTCAGTAAAAAATTAGAAAAAAAGCTAATCGGGAACACCAATAGTGGTATCATTTCGAAATACCAGAATGGCCGTTTTCACATCGAACACATGGGATACTGGCGGAGGCAGCTGCGTTCAACTGAATTTTATTTTTTTTTTTTTACATACTCAGCATTTTTCAACGTGAGACTCAAATGAAATGAGTTCATTCCAAAAGCTTGGAAAAAATTAAATTTGTTAGCAAATCAACCGTGATAAATTCATTTCGAATATAGTATTCAAAAAAGCTGAATAAGAAAAATCAAAATTAAAGAGGATGGAATTTTCAACGAACGGGACCTCTATGAAAATACCAGCTGAATCAAAAGATGTTGTGTTACGAGAATTTATACCGGGAGCTACTGTGCCTCCTACAGGCGGCGGTGGATCGAAAGAAACAGTGACTCCTCCATTGATCACGCCACCCCAAGATGACATCCCCGCACTGGAAGTGCTTACCATTCAAATGCCGATTGAGGTGATCATTCTTTTGAAAAAAAAATTGCGTAATTAACCGCGGCCATCAATTATACCGCTCTGAACTTATACTGGATGTACCTCTATTAGAGGTTTTACGGTAGAATAACATGAAGATTCATAATTTACGTTCTAGTACTATCGAGCAAGTTTCAAACGGAATAGAATAGCTTGCTATGACGGATTTTTATGAAACGCTGTTTATTGAAAAGGATTTCAGGTCAAAGCGTGTAAATTTTATCATGGAATCATCCCACGTTTGGATGCAGAACTATCACTTCGTTATGTTGGTGACTATCTCTTAAGAAGAACAGAACCTAAAGAAGGTATTGGAGGGCAATATCTAACGATATCAGTGAAAAGAGAAGGAGGCTTTGTACACGTTCCTTTGAGTCAGGACAAAGAAGGGTCAAAGCAATATTATTTCATTCCGGCGATCAAGGAAAATACTATTCTAGACCTTATTGATGCACACCAGTTAGTTTCCAGATATAATGAGTTGGGTAGTGTTTAGTTTAAGCGCGAAGGCCCAACCGATTTGTACAGTATGGAATGCATATCTCCGAAAGGCGGTGAACAGATCAACTTGGATTATATCTCATGAAGACGTAATTCTTTATAAGAAGATTGGTTCAGGGGCTTTTGGAGAAGTTTTTCTTGCGAGGATGATAGATCCCACAAGTGAATATGTATTGGACTGTGCCGTAAAAAAGTTGAAGCAAGAAGCCTCATTAGATGCTAAACTCCGTTTCATGAAGGAGGCTCGAATGATGCGCAAAGTCTACAAACATAAACACGTTGTTATGATTTTTGGAATAGCTACTTTGAATAGTCCTCTGTTGATTCTGATGGAACTATGTCCGAGTGAGTCATTTTTATCAACTTGACATTCAAAGCATCTGTAATTTCAGACGGCTCACTGATTTCATACCTTCGGAAAAATAAAGGGAAAGTAACAGTCCTCGACAAGTTGCGTTTCTCTCAAGAAGCATCTAGTGGTCTTGCCTATCTTGAAAAAATGAACTGTATTCATCGTGATGTGGCTGCCAGGAACTGTTTGCTGTCTTCGAGAAACGTGTGTTAACAAGAATGATAGGAAATGTAATTTTGTTTCTAGGAAATTAAAATATCTGATTATGGGCTGGCTGATGATAGAGGAATGGTGATAGACCATTCGTTGGATAAGCTTCCCATCAAATGGTTGGCACCTGAAACTATGCAAGACAAGATTTATTCTTTGAAGTCAGACATTTGGGCTTTTGGTATGTCTCATAGTTGAAAAACCTTTTTCTGAAGCTGAAATTATAGGAATCATGATTTGGGAAATTTTTGCGGATGGTGATGAACCTTACCCAGGGTTGAACAATGTTCAAGCTCGTGCCAAAATTGTCGTTTTTGATTATCGTATGAAGTTCCCAGAGGAGACTCCCATTGAAGTCATTCAAGTCATTGACATTTGTTGGAACAAAAATCCAGACAAACGTCAAACTATGTCAGCACATGCATCGGCTCTCCAACAAATTTATGAGATGAAAATCCCACTCTTGTTCAATACTGCGAGCCCTACATCTCAGCCAATGAACATTGGCGCCTGTGAAACTGCCACGAATACGAATACACCAGCTTCAGCTTCTACTGATATGACGCAAGTTCCATTTTCTCCACCTTCTCAGAATATGGAAAATTCTACCTATCAACAATAAGATTGAACGATGTGTGAAGTTGAAACAAGTTCTTTTCTCGTGTTAAATCTTGTTTGTCATAAATTTTTGCATCCACATCCTTTGGTGGGGTTGTATTTAGAAACGTGGTGAGCGATAATAACTTTTCTTCGATGCATAAGATTTTCATCAATTCACAACGTTTTTATGGTGTCTGGATAGACCAATATGTATTGGCCAATGCATTGCAATGTATTTTGCTTTTTGCGAGCAGTAGTAAACGCGCTCCGTTGAGTTTCATTGAACAACTTTTTTCGGGCGATTGCCTTGAACACGTAGATTTACAAGTATTCGAAGTACTTTTCAACTGACTATTTAAGTTTTAAAAATGGATTTTTTTTCTTCAGCCAGCGCTTTTTCTTACGATTTTTTTTCCGATCTACACGTTTTTATCACAGATGCAACTTCACGCTTGTTTGCGAGGCTTTTTGACTGGCTGTTCGAGAACTGCCACATCAGGTTTGTTAAGTTTATTGTTTTGTTTCCAGTGAAAAAAATAACAGTTATCTTTTTCAGAGCGCACCAACGCATGGAGGGCCAGTTTGGGTAAAATCAGCCGGCGAGATTATCTGAATAGATATCAAGTGAAGTTCATTCGACCCGATGGTTCGACAACAATGGTACCTGCGGTTGAGCCAAGACAGGTTTGTGTCTTAATTAATTTCTCAAATAATGTTATACTTCCGACTGTTGAAACTTTACCAATGCAGTAACTTTATGCCTAAGGCTTCCCATCATAAAACAAAAAGAAAATCGCGGTTTAGTTCGAGTTTTCACTTTACCGATATATTTATTTATATCTATGAAGTTTATGACACGCTTTGTAAAATTTAAAGACTATTCATATATTTTGCTTACTTATTATGTGATTATTTTTCCAGATATTTCAATCAGCTGTTGATTTGAAGCAATTGAGTGAGGACGAAAGACGACAAAGGCTCGCAGCTCGCAAACCTAAGGCTAAGATTACTAAGACGGTAATTCTTGGTTTTTGAAATAACCCTCTCGTTTTTAATTTAAGGAAGTGATCGATGATACATTCGATGAAAGCGAGTACATGAAGTTTTGGTCAATATCAGGAAAGCATGCAGTTCCAACAAAAACGAAGGAAGCATCGAAAAAATAATTAGATGTGTGTAGATAGCATTCTCAGTTTCCTAAGACCTATTGTTTTCATTTATTGTTTTTTTGTTAATAAAGATTCAATTTTTTTGTTTGATGTGATTCATATTAAGTGTTACCTCGCAACTTATATCTCTTTACTCCTTTAAGAGTTATATTTAAAAAATATTTTTTACAGGCGATATTATGGCACCTGTAGTTCCAAATTACTCTATCATTTTGCCGACGTTTGAAGAAAAAGAAAACTTGCCAATTTGCGTTTGGCTAATTGAAAAACATCTAAAAGAAATATCATATGAGGTAGAGACTAAATTTGCCTAAACATGTTCTGCATATCTATCAATATGTTTAGATTATTATTGTTGATGATGCTTCTCCTGATGGCACTCAAGAAGTAGCAAGAAATCTTCAAAAAGAATATGGGGAGGACAAGATAGTAATCAAGCCGCGAGCTGGAAAGCTTGGCCTTGGAACCGCCTACTCCCACGGCTTGTCGTTCGCACGTGGACAGTTTATAATTTTGATGGACGCCGATTTATCTCATCATCCAAAATTCATTCCAGAAATGATAGCGCTGCAACAAAAATATAAGGTTAGTCAAAGAGAATTTCAATTATTAAAATCCAAGACAACGTTTTCGTTATAAAACCAAGTATGCAATCAGGTTTTTGTTTCAGCTTGATATTGTAACCGGTACTCGATACAAAGATGGAGGTGGTGTCAGTGGGTGGGATATAAAGCGAAAGACTATCAGCAAAGGAGCTAACTTCTTGGCCCAATTTCTTCTGAATCCAGGAGTGTCTGATTTGACTGGATCCTTCCGTCTTTACAAAAAAGAAATCTTGGCGAAGTTGATTGCAGAGAGTGTCAGCAAGGGATATGTTTTCCAGGTAAATTGAAACCTTCGTTCAAATAATTCAACTTGAAAAGAAATAACACAAAGTGCATAACTATTTTTTGCAGATGGAAATGATGTTTCGTGCCAAGAAAGCGGGATATCGTATTGGAGAAGTACCCATTTCATTCGTCGATAGGTTTTTCGGAGAATCAAAGTTGGGAAGTCAAGAGATTGTTGACTATGCCACAGGACTTCTATACCTATTCGCTTTTGTTTGGTGATGAATGATGCTTCTGGCAAATCTGTGATACATTGAATTCGAATATATGCATCGTCAATCATTACAATATTCGATTTCTGGGTAAAGGGATGTTTTAAGTTCTTGATTGCAATATATCTTTTGAGCTTTTCAAGAAATTTTTATTTAAATAAATTGTATTATTAACGTGAAATGTTTTTTTTATTTGACAAATTATAGAAAAACCAGAAGAAAAAGTCTTTTCTAGTATTTTGTAAACGAAGTTTTTCATTCCAGGTTCAATCGGAAAATTCTGTATGTTTGGTTTTCCTCGTAAAGTTTCTCACAGTTCTTTCAGATTTATGAACATTTTGAGTGCATTCCGATTACTGATCGATTTTACCTTCATTATTTGTTTTTGTCTGGCCTCGTCTCAATGTACAAAGACAAAAGATCCTAGAAAAGTCGATAAAGGGAAAGGGAATGTTGCTAACAAAAGTAGAGAAAAAATTGTGAAGAAAAAAGAGAAGAAGGTTAGTACTGATGGAATACACTTTGAACAATGAGGTACCTCAATTCATTGAAAGTCGTTTTTATGTTCCATCAAAATAGCAGTTCAAAGGTGGAGGGAAGTGAAAAAAAGAATTATGAATATTTTCATATGAATCGATTCAAAATGTTGCTCTGCACAAAAAATCTTCTTGGGGTCATGTCCGAAAATCACTTTGAAGCAAGATACAGGCGCTCAAAGTGATGAAAAACCTTCTACCAGTCCTGAAATTAATTGTTATTTTTCTCTCAAACCGGGTGGGTTTTTGCGTTGAAATAACGTGAAATTTCAGGACGGGTAGAAGGGTTTTCATCACTTTGAGCGCCTGTATCTTGCTTCAAAATGATTTTCGGACATGACCCCAAGAGGATTTTTTGTTCAGAGCAACATTCTGAATCGATTCATATAAAAATATCCAGACTTCTTTTTTCACTTCCCTCCACCTTCAAGCTACTGGAAACATAAGGGTAATTTCAGACAAGTTTCAGTTTGTACAATTCTATTTCATTCCATTCATATATCATGTATACTCTAAGAGAGATACTGAAACCATCTAGGAATTTTTCGAATTACTGTTGGGCCCTTTCTCATGTTCTTCTTTTTTTCATCCGGTGAAACCATGAAATCCACATTCCGACAGTTTCAGATGAATTCTGGAAAAACAGCTAAACAATCGAATGAAAACGTAGTAGAGACACCCGTGAATGAATCAGCCATCACACCAGCAGTGAAGGCGGTGGCAAAATCAAATAGCAAAGCATCGAAAGTGGAAAGCACTGAAGCCCTTGTGACACCATCGCAAAAACTGGATGTAAGTTTTGTGAAAAAAATCAGCTCTAGTGAGGTTAGACTATTCTAAAAGGGGATGACAGGAATAAACTCATGAACTTTTTCGAACGATTCTAAACATTCTGTGAACGTCTGCTCTACTTCAACATACCGTAAATCCTGTAATAGAAGCCCCCATGTTAGGAATCGCATATCTTGATTGTCTTCAGAGTTATCGAAAAGTTTTCAACTAATAAAATGTTCAGAATGCTTTGATAATCATTTCTTCAGTTGACCTCATTTTGATAACTTTGAAGACAACCGAGATATGCCGCTCTGATCATACAGTACTGGGTGGGCCTCTATTACAGGATTCACGGTATCTTGTTTTGCTAGGTGTGAAAAATATAAGTTGAACACGACGTTCTAGAAACTTGATCTGAATTAGTCAGATCAGATTGTACGATCTTCCAAGAACTCATGCTCCAAAATTCAGGTCAATCAATTGAATCAAGCATCTTCCACAGTTCAAGTGTGCCCCACTCAAGAAGACGAAGTCTCTGTAAAACCCATTTCGAACGGTTTTTTTTTTGTTTTTCTGTTTGAATTTTTGGCTGTTTCTTTTTCAGCAAAGCCGAAGATAAAAGAAGAATATTTCGAGGACCAAAACGATGACGACACATTGGGATGTGTGAAGAGTATTGAGAATTGACTTTTCAAAATAAACTTCAAGAATTATAAAAGATGTTTCTCGTGTTATTTTTTCAGCTTGCAAAATCGTTCCAGGCAAGCAAGCTGGTTTGAGTTTGAATATTTATTTTTAACATCCACTTGCAAAACTACCGTATCCCTTTCTCCTCCATCGAAGTATACAGTACCGTGCGTGTCATTTTGTACTGGAAATTTTGGAAGGTCGACTTTGAATTCACATTTTCATGAATTTTCATTAATCCAATAGTTTTCTATGCTTTTATTAATTTAGAAAACTTGGAAAACAATAATTTGCAAAAAATTTCATCATTCTCAAATTTTCTTACTTCTGTCGGCTGTAACTCAGCAGGCATGATAGCTGGAAAAATCTCGTGTACTACAAAAATGTAGACCATTGTATGCTCTATCAATCTTTAGTGGATCACTTTTTTCTAGCATCAATAGTTTTTGAGATAAGACCATTGCTAGCAAGGATGGTCTGAGGTTTGACCGTTTTGGGCTTTCCTATGCTTCTAGGTAAACTTGTTATTCCAAGACGTGTAACTTTTGAGTCGTAAGAGATATCAGAAAACTGTCAACTAATGACTTGAAGAGTTTTAATTTTTACACATGTTTTTAGTTGACAACTTTTTTCTATCTCATCCGGCTCTGAAGTTATGATTGCTCAAAGTCGGCCTTCCAGTACAAAATGGCTTGAATTTTCACGTGGTGTTCGTATACTTTTGCATGGTACTGCATTTTTTTCTCATATTATTCGACAATTTTTTTCTTAAATATAATAATGTTTCACTCAGATTTAAAACTTCTACCTCTTTCCAACACAACGATACATATGTGATGAGTATTTATTCATTCTTCAAATTCATTGTTACTTAATCAACTAGAGTTAGAGTGCATTTATCTTTTTCGAAAACTCTTGTGCATTTAATCCTGACAACCACACGTTTCTGATATTTGAGCTCATTTCTTTTTGATTTCACATGATTTAATCAGCATCATATTCTCCTTCTGCCTAATTGGAAAAGATAAGAGAAACTGAGGGAAAACGGATGATGTAAACAAAAACAACAAGTACTACTGGTAAATATTGGAACATAAGACCAAGTGAAGCGTAATTCATTTCTCTAAATGAATCACAATATCAGCTGTATGAAATCCATCAGCTGACATCGATAAGCTCCACCTTTTTCAAAAGTCATGTGTTGAGGAAGTTGGAAGACGTAGAAGAAGTCATTCTCATCATTTTCTAATGTCAGGAACAACAACTTCACCTGTATATGCCCATTGGCAACAACACTATGGTAAGAAAAACTGATGTTCCGTTGTAAACTCTAACGTTCAGAAGATCATAATCACTTGATGAAGTGCTGCACAATTCCAAAAATGAATCCGTATTTGCCACGACTCGATTTCAAGACCACATTACTACCAAAAGCCGAGATACTAGACGAGGAATGGGCCAAGACATATAAAGGCAATGAAGGTATTTCGAAGTGACCCTGCTTAGTCATTGTTCCAGAAAATTGAAGTTTTTAACAAATGGGTGGCGACAAAGAAACTTTGCTAATTAGTAGCAAGACGCAGAAAGATGACTTAATGGGTGTCACGAAACTTGAAGCTGGCGAGGGAATTAGCAGCAAAAGTTTTGAGAAAAACACATTTGTAGAAGAGTAGGCGTGGCTTCCTACACGTGGTTTGATATTGAAAAAGTTTTTTTTTGGGAACATGGGTTGAATGTCAGCAACTAAAAAAGTATACGAACACCCCTGTTTTTCAGTTGATTTTCGCTGATTTAGGCCTACTTTGAGCGAGCGCCACGCAGTCAAAAATTTTTCTACGGCTTAAAAAAATTTTGTGCATATCAAGCATAGCTAGAACTTCATTTTTGTAGTT
>GL379980.1:149890-160457 GCA_000143925.2 Caenorhabditis brenneri
TGGACGTATCTAGCATGGCTTGAATTTCATTTTTAAAGTTGACAACTTTTTCTTGCAACCATTCTCTCGAGAGTTAGAGTTCGTCCAAAACAACCACCTATTGCTCGTTATCCATAGGAATCTCGATGATTTCATGGGTCTTTCATGGAATGAGCTCTAACTCTCGAGAGAGTGGTGGTACAAAAAAGTTGTCAACTAAAAAAATAAAGTTTTAGCTATGCTAGATACGCCCAAAATTTTTTGAAGCAGTATAAAAACTTTTGACTGTTTGGCGCATGTTCAAAGTTGACTAAAATCGACTGAAACGCAGGAGTGTTCATATAAATATGACCGGTACTGTCTTAGAGAAGATTCAGGTTTTATAATCGATTTTTTTCTTTCCAGAAAATAAATCATAACAAGGATCTCATAGGTTAAATCAATTTTCCTTATGAAAAAACAGAAAGTATTTTCGAAAATTTTCATCAAAAATTGTATGATAACAGTTTTCATATAAACAAATACGAGTCTAGAAGAATAGGGGGAAAAATAGGGTTTCAAGTTTCAGTGAGCCTCCAAAAACTTGTTTTTCAATTTTTTAAACGAGCTCTCTTTCTTTTATACTCAAGAGATGTCGTCATAGAACCAGAACCGCGTGTTCACGTGAAGCAGAGCATCAGGGGCGGCCCCAACAAAATGTTAGGCAATTTCAAGAAAAAGAAAGGGAGCCACAAGATTTTTAAGAATCAACAAGTGAACAATTTCAGGCAATTTGAACAGGGAGAAGTGACGGTTACGGTAAAACGATGCCAATTTCATGGTGATCATTGAAACTTATAGAATAAAAGAAGGGCGGAGCAGAAGAATGGTTTTCAGAAACATTGCGCTGTGAAAAAACTATGAGCATTCAGAAATACCTTTTAGAGAGTTAAAAAGAATAAAACTAAAAAAAAAGAAAAATAATTTGTAAGTTTAAAACCTGACAATTGAAAAAAAAACATCTCGATAGATGATAAATGAGGTCTCAATGAGAGATGACCCCTTCCGAAAAGGAACGAGAGAGGCAGAGGAAAGAAACCGACACCATCAAAAAAACTGGGCGGAGTTTCGAAAAAAAAGATGATATAAGAAGAGTATCATCGGAGAGAATGAAGAAACTGACGAGAGAAGAGAGAAGATCGGGTCTATAATACAAAGTGACACACAAATAAACAACGAACTTTTCATCTGTTTGGTCATTTAACCTGTAGTAAATAGAGAACATGTAAAGTAATATCAATTCAGGAACGGCGGTTATTATTGCTACTTCGGACCTCCGACTTTCGGAATGAAATCTATGACGGAAGAACAGACGTAACAGACTCAATTTTTGACAAAACTTGGTCGTCTTTTTTTTATTCAACGCGTTTTAAAGTGAGTTTTCTTTGATCAATTAACACTTTCCCACGAAAATGACCAATAAAAAAGTTACAGCTTACTTCCGGATTACTTCCGGAATCACTTCCGCCCAGCTCTGGAAGACACCGTAAATCCTGTAATAGAGGCTCCCCACCCAGTACTGTATGATCAGAGCGGCATATCTCGGTTGTCTTCAAAATTATCAAAATGAGGTCAACTGAAGAAATGATTATCAAAGCATTTTGAACATTTTATTAGTTGAAAACTTTTTGATAACTCTGAAGACAACCAAGATATGCAATTCCTAACATGGGGGCTTCTATTACAGGATTTGCGGCATACTTTAACATAATGATTCCCACGGAAGTTATGAAAACTCTCACCTTTTTCTCAGTATCTTGAAATGAAATTTCGATATTTGGTATTTGACCAATGTCATGTCACGTTTTCCCTCTCTAATCGTATCCTTCAGTTTTCTTTTTCGTCATCGGGCAAATTAAGAGAAGAGGTGATAAGCGATGATAGACAGGATCGGAAGGGATTCCCCCAAACTTTGAAATGGAAAACAAAAATCTAGAATGAAGATGAATGTCCATAAAATTTCAAAATGAACTGAAATACGTTCCAACTCCTTTCCTTTAAATATACACTCGGCGATCCATTCAATGTGTATCAAAGTACTTCAAAAAATGTTTTCAAGGGAGGCGGCGACTGATTGAAACAATGATCGGAATGATACGAAGACACACAAAAAAGGGGCTTCAACCACAAAAATAGACTAAAGGGCACGTGTGAAAAAAGATAAGGCTCTCACAAGGTGGAGAAGGTGAATAAGAGGATCGTACTTCATTAAAACTTTAGACATAATCTATTCTTTAAATTCTAACGAAGGTACTTGATGTTGGATGTAGCCGAAGAACTGAAAACAGCTGTGTCTTTTTTCTGTTTTGATAGAGGCGCAATAATTTGAAGACCTTCAAATTTCTTTCATCCGCAGATCGGCTGATTGATAATAATGGCGAGAGAGTACAGTTCAAAGGTAACGATTTATAAAAGTAACACTAATGAAATATCTGATCACATTTTGAGAGAGTACATTTAGACAACCACATTTGTTCCGATCGAAAAAAAAATGCACCAGTCCTTAGAAAACAGGTTGTAATTTGAAGTTTTGACAAACGATGTACTCTCCGCAAACAGAAAGAGAGAAGATGGATTTGAAAGAAATTTTTGAACAAACTAGTAATCATGATCAAGATCAGGAATGTGCGAAAAATTTTCGAAAAATTTATTTTTTTCGGTTTTTTCGGTCATTTTCCGAAAAATTTTCGAAGAAAACCGAAAAAAAATTTTGAAAAAGTCTTTAAAAAACATGTTTTTACCGCCTTTTTATCCATTTTTCTTGAAAAAAACCGAAAAAATTCGAAAAAAAATCGTAAAATCCCGAAAAATTCCGAAAAATCTTTTTTCGAATTTTTTCGGTCCAAAATTTTCGAAAAAATTTTTTTTCGGTTTTTTTCGGAATTTTTTTTTCGCACAACCCTGATCAAGATTATAAAAAACTTGTCCGAAACAGTATTCAAATCTGCATTTCTCGTCATAACTTCCTTGAGCATCTATTGAAGAACGGCCTGTTTCCAGAAAGCTTAGGGTACCGTAAATCCTGTAATAGAGGCCCCTGTATTATCAGAGCGGCATATCTGCCTTCAAAGATATCAAAATGTGGTCAACTGAAGAAATGATTATCAAATCATTTTGAACATTTTATTAGTTGAAAACTTTTTGATAACTCTCAAGACAATCAAGATATGCGATTCCTAACATATCTCGGTTTTTCACTGTCTTAGTCAAGCAACATCGATTGGATTTGCTCATTGGTTACAAGCTTCATGTGTCTTTCGATCTGTCCAATGACGTCACAGTGAATTTTTTTGTACGTGTTTTCAAAAAGTTTCATTCGCGGGCTCTGTGTTACTGTAGGGTCGCATGCTAGCGACTCAGAGATACGTAGGCATTTTTCTCATTTTGTTGAAAAATTAAAAATCAGGGCCTAAGCTTTTTCTTCGTATCATGTTGAATATAATATTGACAGAATCTGATCGAAAGTTATTACTGAAAGATGCTCTGGAAACATGGTGCGTGCTCCTTCGGCTTAAGCGCGGCTTACTGTCAGAATTTAAAGACGCAATATGAAATTTGTAAAAGCCCGTGTGAGATGGAGCGTAGAAACCGAGAGAAAAATTGTACGTACAAAAAAATTTACCGTGAATGACGAAACAAAATGTTTTGTACCAAACAATCATATCAACACTAAAAACATAACAACAAATGCTTATTTGTTTCGGTCTCTTTGCTTCGTAATTCTCAAAGTATTGATACCAAATATCATGTTCTTTGTTCAGATGAGCTTCATTCTACTCCTTTCACGGCAATGAAGAATTCCAAAATTTCACAACAATTCTAGAATCTTTAGCATCTTCCGAATGCGCTTTGCCATGTGCCTCTTTCCTGATTTTTCTTATGAAATCACAAAAAATCCGCAGCATTCTCTCAATTCTCTCAAATACAGGTTTTTACTGCGTCTCTGCTTCTTTATACTTTTCACTCTTCCGCCGCCAGTTTCCGTCAGAGTCAGTAAAATCACAAGTTGACCATCGTCTGATACACACTTTTTTGCCAATGGAGAGGGTCGTCGGGATGATTGATGGAGGGACATTACAGATAATGATAACATATACCCATCACTTTTAATGTTCTCCTTTCTTTTGTACAAAAAAAACCCAAAAACATTGTATCATCAAAAATTTTTTTTGCGGTTTGATCTGAAAACGTATGATCAGAACAGGGTTGTATTTCACAGCAAGTATTAGGGATCACCGTTATTTCCATAGTCCTTCGAGAAACGTTTAGCTTAGCGTAGTAGTAAACCAATTGCTTTTCACAGTTGTCTGTATTTTTTCGAGCTGAAATAGGATGATCTCTTTTAAATGCATTTTTGTGGCGGTATGCTGAATCAGAACTTCCTGAATCAGAACTGTCTATATCTCGAAAGTGGGCGGAGCTAGAAAAAAGTTGACAACTGCAAACTTGCTCAAAATTCAATTTGGAGCAAGTTTGCAGTTGACAACTTTTTTCTAACTTGGCCCCTTGTCGAGTTGTGCGCTGCTGAACTTAAAGCACCGCCCATCCCCTTTCCTTGCGTCCCTAAGCGCCCAAGAGAGGCACCACAACTTCAAAAACGCATAACTCAAAAGTGGGTGGAGCTAGAAAAAAGTTGTCAATTGCAAACTTGCTCCAAATTGAATTTTAAGAAAGTTTGCAGTTGACAACTTTTTTCTAGCTCTGCCCACTTTTGAGATATTTGATTTGGAAAAAGTTCTGATTCAGCATACCGCCATTTTTGTATTTAGCGTGTATCCGTCCTGGTAACATGTTTTCATGCTAATCTTTGAACTTGCAGACAAATAATTCCATGCATCCTAGGTAGAACTAAATGCGATAAAAGATAACCGAGAAGATGGGAAACTGTACAGGAAGGTGAGTTCCCACTGAACATTTTATTTTCGGAACTACCGTAAATCCTGTAATAGAGGCCCACCCATTACTGTATGATCATAGCGGCATATCTCGGTTGTCTTCAAAGATATCAAAGTGAGGCCAACTGAAGAAATGATTATCAAATCATTCTGAACATTTTATTAGTTGAAAACTTTTTGATAACTCTCAAGACAATCAAGATATGAGGTTTCTAACATGGGGGCTTCTATTACAGGATTTACGGTACTCTAATAATATAAGCATTTGCTGTTTGCTGATTGAAATGGAAAAAAAAACTTATGAAAAACATCTTAGATTCATCTTAGATTGTTCTCTGTACAACAAAAAATGTCCTCTAGTTGAACCCCAAAGTATGTTATCTCTCTTTCATGCCCAGTGTACCAAGTGGTAAACCATGGATACCCTGAGGTATTCCTCATCTCAATAAACTCTCACCAGACAGGTTGAAAACTCACAAACCAATTATTTTTGGTCTTTCAACCCCCAACCAATTATCATGTCAATTTTCACACAAAATCAGTGATCCGTGTCGAATACTTTTTTTTTTCAAAAATCACGTTTCCATCCGATGAAAAGACTATTAAAACTAAACTATCCCAGTGAATGAAGTTTTCATTTATAATTTACGGTCTGAGGCAAAATGCCATTTCTCTGAGTCTTATCTTTTCAGCCCTTGATTTGTTTTTTTTTTCCAAAACCATTCTGACAAGAATATCATTAAAGGGGGAGGGAAGTGAAAAAAAGAATTATGAATATTTTTATATGAATCGATTCAGAATGTTGCTCTGAACAAAAAATCCTCTTGGGGTCATGTCCGAAAATCACTTTGAAGCAAGATACAGGCGCTCAAAGTGATGAAAAACCTTTTACCCGTCCTGAAATTTCACGTTTCTTCAACGCAAAAACCCTCCCGGTTTGAGAGAAAAATAATCATTAATTTCAGTACGGGTAGAAGGTATTTCATCACTTTGAGCGCCTGTATCTTGCTTCAAAGTGATTTTCGGACATGACCCCAAGAGGATTGTTTGTTCAGAGCAACATTCTGAATCGATTCATATAAAAATATTCATAATTATTTTTTCACTTCTCTCCCCCTCTATCATCCTGCCATTCGAATGAATATGAATTGTTTCCTAGCATCATATGACATGCTAATTTTTCAACACTAAATGCAAAATAGATATTCATTGAATATTTTTAATTTCAATTTGGTATCCATCTATTATCAACTGGGCGATTGACAATCCAACGTGTCATTCTGTCAGTCTCTTGTTCTTTTAATCTTGCTGACGCGTTTCAATTTCATCAGTACTTTCTAGTCAGTGATGAGGTGATCGGGGAGAGGGTAAATGCGCCAAAATGCTTGTTCCTTCTTCGGGTGGTTTCGAGTTGAAAAATCAAAATCAGAAGAAGAAGGAATGTATTTTATCAATTCCAAAAGTTCCCCCACTCAATATAATCAAAATGCCCTCGTCATCACTATATTTGACCACGTGACTTATCATTACTTTAGGACATCAATTGATGAAACGATTGGATGGGAAAAGGAGAGTTGTTTGTGTGGTTGACACTGAGAGAATATATGTCTATTTAAGACGCTTATTTTATTGAAAATCGTTTGAAAACACTTCCGGTTTGGGAATCTACGAACGTTTTTCATGGAATTGATTTGAATATTTCCCGTCTGAAATTGAGGAGACTGTAATCATGTTCACTGAAATTAGGCCAACGTTTTTAGGTTGTTTTTGCGTTTTTTCAGTCAACTTTTGATCAGTATTCCTAATTTTCAAATGTCTTCCTCAGTGAAAAACAGTAGTTGTTTATTTTTCCTTTCATTTTAAATTCGTTTGTCTTACTATTCTCATTGTTGTAGGTCTGACTTCGATGAGAATTTCACATAGCAATAGAGAATTCTACAAAGACCGTGACCATCTTCCCCATTTTTAGATTACAGTGATGCGGCCCTAGGCTAAAATATGGTGCTACCCCGCATTAGAACTGTCCCATATTAGAACTTTCCGGATCAGAACCGGGCCATATTCAAGCTCCCAGTTGCGGCTCGAGGCTGAATTTTCGTACAAAATATGACATTGTGGCCCTAAACATTTCCTCAAATTTTTGAGTTACCAGATACTTCTGAAGTACCCGGTTCTAATCCGACCAGTTCTAATACGGGTCAGTTCTGATGCGGCCAGTTCTAATGCGGGATAGCACCACTTTGAGAGAGCGCCATACCGTCAAAAATTTTTCTACGGCTTAGAAAAATTTTGTGCGTGTTAAGCATAGCTAGAACTTCATTTTTGCAGTTGACAACTTTTTTGTGCAATCACTCTCCCGGCAGATACAGCTCGTTCCATAAAGGACCCTTGAAATCATTGTGATTTCAATAGGCGATTTTGGGAGTCGGTGTATTGGACGAGCTCTATCTGCCGGGAGCAAGGTTGTACAAAAAAGTTGTCAACTACAAAAGTGAAGTTCTAGTTATGCTAGATACGCTCAAAATTTTTCTTAGCCCTAGGACAACTTTCGACTGCGTGGCGCTTGCTCAAAGTAGGCCTAAATCAAGGAAAATCAACTCTTTGAGCTTGATTATACGACCCCTCGATTGTTCGTACAATCTTCTTTCGGAAATATATTTGTAATCAGTTTACGGATTCGGCTTTTACTCTTCATGTCAGAAGAGCTCGAACAATGGCCAGATGTTCGCATAAATGACATATTCAAATGAAGAGAATCTATTGTTATCAAACTCATTGTTATATTAACTCTGTGTGTTTTTATCACGATGGTATACGCAATAACACTCGTCATTTCCTCCAGCGATCTATGTAAGTACCGGGTTCCTTTTTCTGTGGCAATAAATGATATCAATGTACCGATCAACGTGTAGTCACCTGCCATGTTCTTCTTCATCACGCGACTCTTATTTTCAGATTAGAGCAGCAATTTTATGCTTTTATCACAGTTTTTCAAAACCTTTTTTTCGCGACACACAGCATTAAACCATTGCCATTTTTGGGTCGTAAATGCTCCCCGAATTCTCGGAATCTGGAAATAAGAAAACATAGCCTAGGTAATGCTCTCTCTTCTAACTTTGCACCGCCCCTTCCTTATCATTTCGGTCTTATCAGTTGATGTGTATATAGTGGTGTCAGTCTCATTTACACACATTTTCGCAAAATAGGTTCTAGGTCGTCAACCCTTACCGCCTAAGTTCCCCCACGTGACTTCTCTAGTGATATTTCAAATAAAGCTTCGGCTCCTGGATGCATGATTTGAGGAAAAATCACCTAAAAAAGGAGACCAAAATCAGAAATTATACCGATTGTTTTCTTCTCAAGTTATTCCTCGTATCTTCATTTTTTCCCGAAGACCACACGCGATTTGTCAATGAAAAACGCGAAGAATGCAAGAAAAACACCCGTCGTTTCTTATCTTTCTCTTTCCTATATAAGTTCGCCGAAACATATGATTCTTTTTTCAGATCCAAAACTATACATACAATGGAGAATAACAACTCACCGACTCAAGCCGCTGAGCACAATCAGAAAATTGAGTTAGTTTTCGTTTTCAAATGCTTTTTCTCCGGGCCGTCCTGATCCAGAATCGGAAAATTGGCATCTTATTAGGGAAAATAAAAATTGTTTTTATTGGGCATTGAGAAAATCGACAATGTGCGCCCCATTGCCAACCCGCGCGGCCCTCCTTATTATGTGTGCTATTTCTCTTTCTCTGCCCCTCAGCTGACGTCAGAGAAAGAGAAATAGCACTCATAATGAGGAGGGTCGCGCCGGCTGGCAATGGGGCGCACATTGTCCAGTAGTCTAATATGATTTGATTCGTAATTAAGTTCAAGTTTTCAGTCCCCGTAACTTCGATGACATCTTGGCTGTTGTCGCTTCAATCAAAGAACAAGTTGGAGAAGAGACCGCCCATGCTGATATTGGAATAATCTGTGGATCAGGACTCGGACCAATCGGAGACACAGTTCAAGAGCCAACAGTCCTCCCGTACTCCAAGATTCCTGGATTCCCAACCACTCATGTAGTTGGACACAAGGGGAACATGATTTTCGGAAAGTTGGGAGGAAAAAAAGTTGTCTGTCTGCAAGGAAGATTCCATCCATACGAGCACAACATGGATTTGGCTCTGTGCACTCTACCTGTTCGTGTCATGCACCAACTGGGAATCAAAATCATGATTGTCTCGAATGCAGCTGGTGGTATTAATACAGTGTTGAGACATGGAGATTTGATGCTTATCAAAGATCACATTTTCCTTCCGGCGCTCGCTGGATTCTCACCACTCGTTGGGTGCAACGATCCACGTTTTGGAGCACGATTCGTGTCCGTTCATGACGCTTATGACAAACAACTTAGGTAAAAAACCATTTGAGTCAACATTGCAAAGCCAAAAAGTTTCCAGAAATCTCGCCATTGAGGTTGGACGTCGCAGCAATATGACTCTTTACGAAGGAGTTTACGTTATGTCCGGAGGACCACAGTATGAGAGTCCAGCTGAGGTAGGAGTGCTTCTTTTTTTGATTTTTTTGATTAAGGCTTGTTTGCCGGACGGGGAAATTTGGACACCCGCCGTCCGCCCCCCGTCCGCCGCCGTCCGCCTCAGAAACCGGAGGGATGGTTTTTTTTCAGAAAATTTTTTCCAAGCATTTTTATTTTTTGAACCATTTCTAGAACTCAATTGACAGTTTATTCGCCGAAAAATTCCAAATTTCGGCAATAATGTACCAAAAACCGTAGAAAAATTCGAAAAATTGAGAAAAGTACGTGACTTGACGTGAAATAAAAGTTTTATACACCGTCACGTCAGAATGCAGACGGACGGGCAAATCGCCGTCCACTTACAAGCCTTAATTTTGATGATAGTTTGAAGAATCGGGTAGTTTTTCGCTGATTAAAAATGATGAAATATTCTATCACCCAACAAGGGAAAGGTTATTGATAAGGCTGTTTCAGGTTTCCCTCTTTAAAACAGTTGGAGCCGATGCGTTGGGAATGTCGACATGCCACGAAGTGACTGTTGCTCGTCAGTGTGGAATCAAAGTTCTTGGTTTCTCTTTGATCACTAATATCGCCAATCTTGACGCTGATCAATCGGTGGAAGTGTCCCATGAAGAAGTTATGGATATTGCCAAACAAGCAGGAGAAAGAGCTTCCAGCTTCGTATCCGATATTGTCCAAGAGCTTTCTGTTTAAACCTGAACATTTGAACTCCTGATTTATCCACTCTCCTGATTCTCTCATTTCTTCTACCCTATTTTCTCCTTTCTATCCTTCCAAAGGTCAAATATAATCCATTATGCAATCTGATTGAAACAATTATAATATGTACAATTGTATGTATGCTATTTCTCAATTATGATAAAGCAATTCTTCTTTCAAACTGCTTATATACAGTACCGGTCACATTTATACGAACACCCCCCGCTTTTCAGTTGATTTTAGTTAACTTTGAGCATGCGCCAAACGGTCAAAAATTTTTCTACGGCTTCAAAAAATTTTGAGCGTAAGTAACATAGCTTGAACTTCATTTTTGTAGTTGACAACTTTTTTGTGCGATCACTCTCCCGGCAGATAGAGCTTGTCCAATACACCGACCTCAGAAATCGCCC
>GL379981.1:0-16599 GCA_000143925.2 Caenorhabditis brenneri
ACTTACGGTTTCAGTTTGTGCAGCGTGTAAAATTTGTGCAGGGGAACCAGTCAGTGAGAAAATTTCAGAAGTTCTCCACATGGCCGCAGTTTTATTTCGCCGTTGATAGGATAAATTCACTGAGGAAAGTGCTGAGAAAATCAAGCGGTTCAATGGTCCCAGGTCTTCACTAAGTTTTTTCAGTGGATTCTCAAAGTCAAGAATCATTTGTCCTAATCTCGGGAAAGAGGCTTCGCTTTGCCCGTGTTGCAGATCATAAGCGGCATTGAAAAGTCCTAACACAGCTTTTCTGTCTTCAATTCTCGAAAGTAAAATCATCATTGTGATGAAGTTCGCGACAAGATTGAGGTATCCAGTAGTAAGATCGTAGTTAAGATTCTGTAAGAAACTTCCTCATGCATTTCAACTACAAACTAAACTTTTTTTTTCATTAACTATCAAACTCACCACATCTAAATGACACTGGTAACTCTCCATAGCTGTCAAAAGCTGTATGATGTGGTCTTTAAGATCCAGTAGATCCGCAATTGTGTAATAGTAAAGTGATAACGACTTTGTGATTTCACTGGACATTGCTTGTACATGTTCAAACGTTGACTGAAAGAAATCGGGATGAAACAAGTTTATGAAAAAATAATTCATGCCAACAGAAACAGATGCGTCTGGTTTGTGTCTGGATTTTCAGACCCATGTTTAAACAAATGCATGCGTTTTAGCGTGTGCGCACAGTTTAGCACTTTTAGCAAGAGTATGACAACCTGGTAAACTAAAGTTAGACGCAGCTACCACTGTCTGAATTCAATTTACGGAAAATCAATGACCCACCGAATTCGATCTACAATCTACGACGGGAAACTTCCTGACAATGTGTTTGATAGCTCCTTCCATTTTTTTATCGCTCAAAAAATATGGCTTAACTTTGGAATCTGAAAAGACTGTTTTTTTGTGAGAGAAAATGTGAAACAACTCACCACCACTGGACTTTTTAATATTGTATATTCGTGTCATCATTCCTGTTGCTCTATTATTCAAAATTACTAGCTTTTCAGCTATTTTTAGCTGACTGGATTCAATTTTGTGAGCCATGATGCTGAAATATTTTTTTTTGTGAATTCTATTGAGAGAAATGAGTCATAAATTGAATTAACTCTTCAAGGCACACACAATTCTTCAACAGCCAGGTCTCGCAATGACTGTGCAAACCTGCTCCATCGCTTTACTTTTTTACAGCGGAAGTTTGAAATTCTTTTTTCAATCAGTTGTGCACAGCCTCCTGCGGTGTAAAAAAAGAGGAACGGCTAGAGAAACGCTCTCTCTCTATTTCGTACGTGCAGATGGAGCGCGCTTGCATTACTTACTCCAGAATTTTTCAGAATCAATTCGACAGTTTCAGACAACTTTTTTTGGAAAATTGTTGCCGACAGGTTGTAGATAATAAAATTAGTAACATTTTAAGCTCTTAAACACAAAGATTGACTGAAAAATGAACAAGTAGTCCCAATACAAAGTTTTTGTACTGAAAACCCTGAATTTTTCGGGTTTTTGAGAAAATATGGCCCTGTATAGAAAAAAATTGAAAAATCAGCGCCAACAAAAGTTTCTAAATTCAGTTTTGCATCTTTTAAGCTATCGGGCATCCAATTTAGTTTAGAACTCGCCGACTAGTCCCATTTTTAAGTTCGAGTGCGCATTAAATCAACGTATACGTCTCTCAAAAAGGGGCAGCCTCTTTTCGAAGAGGCATAACTCATCTGCCGGACTAGCTAGCAAAAAACTTTCAACTGATGAAATGTGGCAAATACAACAATGAACAACTTTCTAGTTGATCACTTTTTTGTACCTGTGCTCCTAGTCAAGTAAGGACATGTTTAACGGAAACTATCTGGTCACAACTTTGCAAAGAACTGTATGGTTGTTTACGTCATCGATTCAGGCGTTCTTGTAAGAATCCTTCTGAGATAAACTCAAAAAACCTTATTAACTTAGTTTTGCAATATTCAAAAGTTTTAAAATGCACTTTAACAAAAAACTGCACACTAGTTAAGCGGTTTGAAGAGGTGGCCTCTCTTTAGAAAGACATATCTTGGTTGCCAGACGAGTTACAAAAAACAATTCAACAGATGAAACATGTAGAGTGGAATAGTGAACAACTTTTCAGTTGACAACTTTTTCATATCTTCACTCCTCATAAAGATAGGACCTTTCAAACAATAAGTACATATTTTTATCTGTTGGAGAATAAAAAAGATTTTGATTATACAAATTCTAATTCGTATTGTTCCTTGAGTTATTTTCTATATCTCCGTACATTTTAATGCCAAAATACATTCTCATTCTGCTGAAAATGGTCATCAAAGACGGTGGACAGTAATTTCAGCTTGCGCATGGCGAGAGAGCGCGCGTAAATGAGAGGTGAAAAAGCGGCGCGACATTTTCTCGATTTTTTTACACCGCAGGAGGCTGTGTGTGTTCAGTATAAATCAAATTCACTTGTTATCTCTTCATTCAGAGAAACGTATAAATCGATAAAATATTATGAAACATGCAATCAAACCATACACTATTTAACAAGAAAATTAGTTGCGAAGAACGGGTTAGATGGTATCATTTTACAAATTCAGATTTAAAATATCCACTACAACTGATTATCATCGAAGCTTCCAGCTTCTAATCCAATTTGCGATCCCCATCGTGAATCCTCAAACACAGAAGAAACGTTTTTGCTATCAATGAAGCAGTCATTCTCGGTCGGTTGCTCAAGACACTTTGGAAGTTTATTGCACATCTCATTAATGTTTTCGTTCATTTGTCCAAAACGTTCCTGAAGATGCCTTGCCTGTCGAACAGCTCCAATAGCTCTTTTCATATCTTTTTCGCGAGCATATCTGTTTGCAGCCTCTATTTCATCTTCGAGATGTTGAATATAACTTTCAATGCAATCTAGGCCCAACACCACACTGGAGTTTGTAGAAATGTTGAGTTGATCAATACTTTGTTCCTGGAGACTGATGGTTTTGCTTCCGTGATCGGAGCTTTCTTTGCTAACAACAAAAGTATGACGGGATGGAGTAGGCGTCTCTTCTCTGACAATTTCTTCTTCGACCACTTCCTCCTCGTCTGTGTCATCGTAGCAAATTTTGTAAGAGTTCTTGTCCGATGGTAAACATACGGCATCAATCGTTTGCTGACGACACTGAAAAATTTTCAATTATGTTGAAAGTAGAAGAACAAACTAACTTTGTTCAGGCTAACCATAACAGATGTGTTCGCTAGAAGAATCGATGAAGTGTTATTGTGAATATTGCTTGGAGGAATAACAGTGTTGGAATCACAATCTCTTAATGGTGGCAATTCGTCTTCGCTTTCGCTTCCATGTTCCCATTCAGCATGCTTAGGAGTGCTGGTATACATTGGGGTGAATGGCTGAAAAAACATTTCAAATGAGCTTATCGCTGCTCTATAAGGTTCAAAACAAAGTTAAGCAACATACACGTTTCTCACGATCTTCTGGTGTGTTTTCCATATCGAAACGTACGGCTTTCAATACACGAGGTGGCAATTTGGAAACACCTTTCCTTGGATGCGGGGTATATTTACAACTCAAAACGATCTTTGCAGAAGGCACCAGGTCAACAACCTTTTCATCATCCCACCACATTTCTGACTCTTGTTCCGTTTTTTGAATTCCCGGTTTGTTATCATCAGAGGGTCCATCCATTCTGTCACCGAGGAACTTTTCCATGCCATCTATATCATTATTCCGAAAGCATTTCATTATTTCGGTGACAGTGTCATGTTTTTTCTTTTCTTCATGAGCAGATGGCCCGAATCCAAACCAGCTTCGCCTTCGGAAAAAATTCAGAATTCCGGCTTCGTGACGATCTATAGACGATGACATTATGGATGAAGAAGACGTTGTTGATGTGGTGAGTGGAGTTGACGCAGAAGATGCAGATGATGATGAATTCGAGTTACTGCTGGTTGAATAGTAGGTGGACAACGCATCTTCCCCTATGACGACGGCACTATCATCAACTTGCATTCCCTTAATTGTTTTTTTTTATTTATGAGGAAACAGACATATATACTTTTTTTTGAAGAACGATAAATAAATTAAACAATTGAATAAAATAAGGTTGAGAGGAATAAATAACAATGAAGATTGTTTCAATTTATTTATTGTGGAGTTCCACAGTAGTCTATCAAGTTTTGGCGGGTGGAGATCAAAATTATAAAATTCTCAGGCGTGACTAAATCTGCGAAATTACTCGAACTACGTTCTTAATTGAGAGAAATCGAAAGTTATTGAAGAAAAAAAAGCATTTGAAATATCATTATTGAATTATCGAGCGTGGTGTCCCGGTTAGCTCATGTTTTGGACCTGCAATGGAAGATAAAGTTAGAAAAGAAAACACGTCTTCATTTACCGTGGACTTCTCTCCTGATGGTTTAGATAGATAATAAAAAGTTTACTATAAATTCTCTGAAATCGAGTAACTCACCAGTTCCTAATTGAAACTATTAGCAAGAGAAGCCATTTCAACTTGAAGGAAGAAATATGAAGAGCCTTGACATTTTCAAGAAGAAAACGACAAAAAAAGAGAGGAGAAAGGGAGGAAATACTAAAACTGAGCATTCAAGAAAAACCAAAAAGGACAAAACAAGTAGAACTCTTGACGAAGATCTCACGGCTACGGTCATGGCTCCAGCTCCCGGTGCTCCGTCTCAACCACTGCAACCGCCAATTCAAACTCATCCGATTGTTGGTCAATGGGTCCAAAGAGCATTGGATTACGGTGTCGAAAGACTTCGTGATGAGTTTCGTCAAATGGCGAAATACACGAGAGCTGATATGACACAGAATGCATTCAATGCAAATCAATCTGCTAATATCAGTGAAAGCAAGAATCGGTCAGTTGAACATTCATGAATTTATTTGTTACGTTAACCGCTTCCTCACCATTTCATACACAGTTTTTTACAGTTATGCCGATGTCCCCTGCCAGGATCAGAATATTGTGACACTCTTGAAACCCCCAGCTCCAAACGACTACATCCACGCGAATTTCGTTGGTTGTCCTATGGTTCCAGAGAGACGTTTCATTTGTACTCAAGGACCCTTGGATCATACAGTCGAAGATTTCTGGTGGATGGTTGTTCAACAACGCGTTGAGCAGATTGTGATGTTGTGTAAAACAATTGAGACTGGAAAGTTGAAATGTGCTCAGTACTGGCCATTGAATATGGGGGAAAAGAGAGTCTTCAATTCAATCGTCGTTGAGAATGTGTCAGGAACAAAGGCGATGGAAAGAGACGGTGAAATCCAGGTAACAACTCTCCATGTCTACGTTGGTGGTAATACAATGATAGTCCGCCATCTCCATTGGAGCGAATGGCCAGATCGTGGAGTTCCACCTTGTAAGCTCACAAGTCTGGAGTTGTTGTCGGCTGTCCGTGGATCCAGAATGCCAATTGTCGTTCACTGCTCAGCTGGTATTGGAAGAACTGGAACTATTGTTGCTATTGAGTATATTCTTGGTATTTTAAAATCTAATTATTTTGTCTCAATACAAACTTTCTTTCAGAGAGAATTGCTGAAAATAAACAATGTCCACCAATGCCAGATCTCGTGAAAAGTCTTCGTGACCAACGTGCCTATTCCATTCAGACTGATCTTCAGTACCTCTATATTCATCGTGTCATGCTCAATTATTTCTTGGACAAGTATAAAGAGAAGTACTGTGCTCTTCTCACTCCGGATAACCTTCTCAAGTATGACAAGTTCATCAAGGACTATAATTTGGCTACGGGACAATAGATTTATCAATAAATTTTATTTCCAATCGTCTATCATTCGCAATTCTTCAAAAACAAATAAACTTCTAGTGAGAATACTAACATTCAGCTCATCAGTTCTGATCACAAATGAGACTTTTGGAAACTACCAGTTTATATTGATAGTATATTTCCATGTTCCGGTAAAAAAGTCAATCAATTCACATATTGAACTTTCAACTTCAAAGACAATCCCGTTGATCGCCTTCTCTTTTCAATCGGCAAAATTAATTCGTCAAACCTTTTTCACCACCAAATCGGATTTCCTATCAGGTCAAATGCTATAGATAGCAGGCTAGTGAAAGCGGGTCTTTCTTTTTCTCTTTTTCGACTATGAAGAAATTCTCACATCATTTACAATAGCGAACAACTTCGAAACGTCTTCATTCTGAGGGATGAAGACGAAGAAGAAGAAGAAGCAGGCGACCACCGACTAGGATCGGGAAACGATGGAAAAAGACAAAACGGGTTTAGCGTAAGGCCGGACGGCTGGTTAGCCTTTCTCTCTCGGCCTCCCTTTCATTCAAATGTTTCCAACGCTTTTCGTGAATAGTATCCCTCCACCCACTTTTGTTACTTCTACATGTTTCTTCGTTTCTGTTGATTTTAAACAATTTTTAACTAATCTAATTTCAAAATACTAAATTAAACATCAATATCAGGATCCGTAATCTAGACAAAAAAGGTGTGACTTCTTTTCATCTGCATTCTATTCCCTCGGCTCGATGGAAATCTTTTCTGCGTGCCAAACGTGTTTCTAGTGTTCCATGTCTACAACTTTAATCGTCCTTCCTCACTTTCTCTGTAATCGAATTCCTTGATCCTTCTGAAGCATTGAGTCATTTCTCAAGTCTTCTAGAAGATCTTTGTATTCAAAATCAATGTAGTCTTTGAGAGATTGTAGATTTATGGTAAAATATATCAAGTACATTCCTCTTCTCGATCAAACAATTGATGATTCTTCCTACTTTTTCAAGTTCAAAGTGAATGTTTAGTGTACTTTTCATTGCCTTCTTCTTAACTTCTCCCTGGAAGTTTAGTAGTACAGATAGTGTTTTGGGTACCCGTTTACCCTAAAATACAGTCATAGTTTGAAGAAAGTTCCATTTTTTTACAATCTTACGCTAATATTTGTTCTGCAAAATAGGAAAAGAGAAAGCAGTTCAGTTTCTACCTGAAACAGGTCTTTTGTATGAAGAACATGTTTTCGAAATAAACAATATGATTAGGTGAAAGAGTGATAGTGAGCGGAAAGACAAGGAAGCTTCCAAGAAGAACTAAAAGAGGAAATGAACAGAAGTATTTGTTTCGTAAGTTCCTTTTCTTTTAGAGAGTGTGTTTCGTCGAATCCAAATGGTTTGGGATAATATCATTTGTTTCATTGAAAGCTTCTTTCCTTTTCACTTTATCACCTTGAAACTCGTTTTCTAACTCATTCACCTCTTCGTTTCTCTGTTCCATTGTAACCTTCTCATATCAGTCTACTATACTATCAAAGCTTACGTTTCTGCATTCTTTATCCAGTTTTTATTTCATCTCTAATCATATCTTTTTGAGAACACAACTGTCTTGTCAATATGATTCTATCCTTTTTCAACTTCTTCGTTTTTTTCTTCTGAAAAAGACGTCTTCTCTATGCTTTTCCCATTGACCTACTAATTGTCTAAACTCTCTCAAATCGACCTCGTATTTCCTTTTTGAAACGGCGGAACGGTCGTTTGACAAATCAAAAGTTATGAGAGGTTTCATCCGCCTCATTTCATCGTTTTGCACTTCCTCTTACTGGTTTTTCAATTTACTTTTTTTCTTCAATTCTGGTTCCAGTTCATTTGGAAATGAGGTCATTTATAGCACAAAAGTATTGAAATTCAGGTTTGGAATATATTTCTAATGAGAACAACGAGTTCCAACTTTTTCTTTATTCTAAGGTCTCTTATCATATTATATTTTCAGTTAGTGAAAAATAGAGGGTACTGTAATGCGCCTCTGCTATAATAGTCTAGATCAAGCTATGTAGATTCAAAAGGTTAGACATTTTCTCTGATACAGAGAGAGAGATATTCGAACCCAAGACAACTTCAGTGCCTACCGTAAACTCTGTGATAGAACGGCCCTCTGGAGGCGATGATGAAAGTAGGGTGGTTTCCTGTAATTGAACGGCCCCCCGTATACGAAAGGCCTCAGGGAGAGAAGGTTGAAAATAGAGCGGCCGACCGAATAATATAGAGTTTGTGGTAATTGTGAAATCTGGTATGATTTGTTCCTAATAATCCACAGGTATTGACTGAAATTCTACTATGGCGTCTGACGGTTGCCAAGCTAGAATAATGATGTTTGACATTCTCTCCAACACTTTCGAAACATGATGAACAGTCTATACATGCTTCCTCATTCTTTTTCTTACTCATACCAATCGAAATCTCAAAACGTCTTATTCTCGCCGTTCTGCTCTCAATCCGTCACCGTCGGACATCTTTCATTCCTTTCTCTTTTACTTTTCATTCTCATTCCTTGTATTTTCTTTCTCTATTGAATGCGAATGGAAGACAGTGATGAGATTTGCATGATCGTTTCTTTTCTCTGACACCTTCTTGTCACTTTTCTTCATTCAACTTTCACCTACTGCCCTCATATGCAAATCAAAATCTTCATCAATTTCTATTTCAAAACTTTCCTTTCTTCACCTTCTCAATTGATCAGTCCACAATGTTTATTTACTTTTATCTTCTTCTTTTTCTTCATTCAATGGCATTTTCATCAATTGGAAAAAAGAACACACGCATTGAAATCAGGTTCCCAGTGAACTTTTTGATAACCCTAGCTGATCACTTATCAGAGCCTGTTTCTTATAAGTCTGTCTCAATATTATCCAAATGCCCGATATGTTTTTCTACATTTTTTTATCTTTCATTTTCACGCCGAGCGTGTCATGTGTAAAGATCGCGCTAGGAAGCTGCATAGACATTTTCGATTGGTGTAAACTCCATACAAAACAAGATAGAATATACAATTTCTAGTTGATAGCTTCCGATTTTTCATTTAGAATGTACATATCTATGCTATTCAAAATTGAAGATAATCGAAATTGAAAAAAATGGGATTTTGAGAAGACGTTGATTAGTAATCGTAACCATTCATGAGTTTCAAACTGTTGAAATACTTTCACTTTTCATTTATAGTCGGAAAAGAGGGTTTATCACTTTTTCAAAAAAAAAAACTGAAAATGAGCAATGAAATCTGTTTTTTACAAAATTGTATTTTTTTGTCCGTTCCTCAACTGCTAAATTTTAAAAAGTTTACTAAGTAATGTTTTATGAAGAATCAGAATATTGTATATTGATTCTGAAAACAAATAAATACCCCTGGAAGAGTGTCCCTGATTTTCTACCAAACCAGGTTTGACTGGTAAAGTCGAGAAAAGAGGTTTGAAGATCTTTGATTCGAAAACATTATCAACATGCTCTTATATTAGATACTCAAAACGTATATGTCTTTGATATTCTTTCTCTTTTCGATGTTCTTATTTGTTGCCAACCTATTTTGCCCCAAATTCTTCTATAATTTGTGATCTCTGCCGGAATCATCCAATTGTGTTATTCTGATTTCTTCCATTGCCGTTTCATGATTACAGTCCCTTCCCTCTCTTTCTCTCTCTTCCTTTATTCACCCTTTCTCATCAGTCATCTCCATCGTTTTCCTCTTTTGCTTCTTCGTTTTCTTTTCCATCAACCAACAGAATCTAGCAGCATCGTCTGCCCCCTAGATACCGGTCCATCATCTTCATGCATGCCGCCTTTTTCTGTTTTTGTTTCTTTCCTCTTTTCTTACCGTCATCTTTAATCTTTAAGCATTGCGTACCAATTCATTCAAATCACTACTTTTCTAATTTCAATTCCTTGTTTTGATGGTCATCCCCTTTCCTCCCCACTCTCAAAGTCTTCATTTTCAGCCTTTATCTTCTCTTGCAACAATAATCATATTCCTCAACGGCGGGTCATGACGGATCGAGCTAATAGCTCAACTTCTGCAACAAACTGGCGAAAGCCAATACCTCTTGCCACAGATGTTCTTGAAAAACCGGCTAGGTAAGATATATCTGTTTGGAGCGTACTTTCGATCATGTTGACACTACAAGCATCTCTGAATAGAGACTCATAGAGTGCCGGTTTGTACTTTGACCATGAGAAATGGAGATAAGCGATCAAACAACAGAAGAATGCCATCTAAAGAAAATAAAGTGGTTTTTCGGAATAAAATCTGATGAGAGTGAGAGTTATTGTAGAATAAAAAATTCAATTCCATCTCTGTTAGGTATGCCGATTCGCTTTGAAGATCCCTTCCTATCCTTCGTATTAACCCAATGAGTTCACTACTACAGTATACTAGAATAAATTTCCAGAAGAGGTCCTAAAATTAATTCGTTTCAGTTTGTTATATAATTATAGTGATGAAGTTCCTTTTATTTTTGACCACTGTTTATATTAATTTATTCTTAATGTTTGGGAATGGATAGTCATGTTCGGGAGTTGAGAAATCAAATGAGAATTACTTACATAAGTAAGTAGGGTAGAAGAGTACTTCATTATTATAAGCATAACAAACTCAAACCCACTTTTCAAAGACGTTCATTTACCATTTTAGTTATAGTACTGGGACTTTTTTTTCAAACCCAAAAACATAATAACGATACATTCGTTTCGTTTCATATATGATTGATGTCGCATACCCAACTGAAGTATCACATATTGATCTTCGTATAAAACCTGAAGCATGACTTTTGGTCTCGTTCAGAATCGAATGATTCGTTAGGAACAAATGAAACATTCGAAAGAAATGAACGTCTCCAAATTTGAATCTCAGTGATTCACCTAATCCCATAAATACCTGAGATTTGTGCCATTCCATTTGTCCTTCCTCTCCAACTTTCTCCCTTTTGATTCCATCCAAAAAGCCTTCTTATACCGTAAATGACACCTCTATTCCGTCGAAACTTGTCCCTCTTTTTCACTCTCTGCGTCTCTGTATGGACCTGTTTCCGTCGTCGTCCGATGACCATTCGAATGGATTTGGCAGAAGAGACGTACGGCGAATCAAAACGTGACGTCGATGTATTACGCATTGTAGAACTGTTTCGGGTCTCTTGTATTTGGAAGAATAAGCTGAGTATTAGCAAACAACTATAAATTCAAAAATGAAGGGTAATTTATATAGAATCCCACAAAACAACCTGAAAGCTTGGATGAAATATCAATCTATTTCAGGATGCTACCCCGAATGAAACTGGAAGAGTTGGCAACAGTAATGTGTCTAACATTTGCAATTTTGGAATTTTATTTCCCAATTGGAATTGTCCTGATGCTGTTTTTATGTCTGTATATAGCAGTTGTACATGGGGACTTCATCTACAGAAGTTATTTAACTCTAAATAGAGATTTAACGTAAGTAGCCAAGTGATAAAATCCATTTCCGAAAATCAACAATTTTCAGAGGGTTAGCATTAATTATTGATGTTAAAATCGATTTATGGTGGAGGTTGCATCAGAACAAAGGAATACATGAGTTGTTTTTGGATATTGTTAGAAAGTAAGGCTCTTCGTTTAAGACTTGGTTAACATAATCAACTAAATTCTCAGTAATCCAAATAAGCCTGCAATGATTGATATTGAGAAAGGAACAACTGAAACCTTCGAAGAGTTTAATGCACACTGTAACCGTTACGCCAACTACTTCCAGGTTAGTCAAATAGAATTTGAATGCTGAAATACCTTGCCAATCACCTCAGATCATTTAATAAAAATGAGTTTTCCAGGGACTGGGGTATCGTTCTGGAGATGTTGTGGCACTTTACATGGAGAACTCTGTTGAATTCGTTGCTGCGTGGATGGGACTTGCTAAAATTGGAGTTGTGACAGCATGGATCAATTCGAATTTGAAACGAGAGCAACTAGTTCATTGCATTACTGCCAGTAAAACCAAAGCTATCATCACAAGTGTCACTCTTCAGAATGGTGAGTGAGCTGGATATGAGTACTGTTCTTTCCATCAACTAAAATTAATTTCAGTGTTGATGGATGCTATTGAAGAGAAGCTTTTCCGTGTTGATGGCATCGATGTTTATTCCATGGGTGAACCGAAAAAGAACTCAGGATTCAAGAATTTACAAAATAAATTGAACGTTCAAAAAACTACCGAACCAAAAACATTGGACACGATTGACTTCAAAAGTGAGAGACTTTCGATAGAATATTTAATGGAACCTACTAAGAATGATTTCTCAGACTGGCTAAAGTCTTCCCGATCTCAGAAGTATTTACTCTATATTTAAAATGTTTTGTTTCCAGGTATTCTTTGTTTCATCTATACAAGTGGTACGACTGGAATGCCAAAAGCGGCTGTGATGAAACATTTTCGATACTATTCGATTGCTGTCGGTGCTGCCAAGTCTTTCAAAATTCGATCCAGTGATAGAATGTACGTTTCAATGCCAATCTATCATACTGCTGCTGGTATTATCGGAGTTGGACAAGCACTTCTGGGTGGATCATCATGTGTTATCAGAAAGAAGTTTTCGGCTAGCAACTTTTGGAGAGACTGTGTCAAGTATGAATGCACTGTCTCTCAATATATTGGAGAGATTTGTCGGTACCTTCTGGCACAACCTGTTGTAGAGGAGGAATCTAGGCATAGTATGTTTCATCATTTTAGAACATTATCGTTTAATACGAAATTCCAGTAATGAGACTTTTGGTTGGAAATGGTCTTAGAGCTGAGATCTGGCAACCATTTGTCGATCGATTCCGTGTGAGAATCGGAGAACTCTATGGATCTACAGAAGGAACGTCTTCTTTAGGTAACGATTTCGAATGAATCTTCTTCAATATTTGATTTTCACTGTTTTCAGTTAATATTGACGGACACGTAGGTGCATGTGGATTCCTGCCAATTTCACCGCTCACGAAAAAGATGCATCCAGTCAGACTGATCAAAGTTGATGACGTGACTGGTGAAGCTATTCGAACTGCAGGTGGATTGTGCATCGCATGTAATCCTGGAGAATCGGGAGCAATGGTGTCCACCATCAGAAAGAACAATCCTTTGTTACAATTTGAAGGTTATCTGAATAAAAAAGAGACAAATAAGAAAATCATCCGTGACGTTTTCGCCAAAGGAGACAGCTGTTTCTTAACTGGAGATCTCCTTCATTGGGATCGCTTGGGTTATGTTTATTTCAAAGATCGCACTGGTGATACTTTCCGCTGGAAGGGAGAGAACGTGTCAACTACGGAGGTGGAAGCAATTCTCCATCCAATCACTGGATTATCTGATGCCACTGTATATGGAGTTGAAGTTCCAGCGAGAGAAGGACGAGTTGGAATGGCGTCAGTTGTTCGAGCTGTTTCAAACGAAGAAAATGAAACACAGTTCGTGGAACGAGTTGGTGCAAGACTCTCTTCTTCTCTGACCAGCTATGCGATTCCACAATTCATTCGAATTTGTCAAGACGTTGAGAAGACAGGTGACTTTCAATTTCCTACTGTATTTATCAAGTATATTTCTGTTCCAGGCACTTTCAAGCTTGTGAAGACGAACCTGCAACGTCTCGGAATCATGGATACTCCTTCCGATTCTATCTACATTTTCAATTCAGAAAATCGCAACTTTGTACCTTTTGATAACGATCTCAGGTGCAAGGTGTCGCTTGGAAGCTATCCGTTCTAAAAACTCCAAATCAATGAGTTATTTTCCTATTTTCACTGTGTAACTTTCGCCATGTCTTACCGGTTTGTCTTTCCCATTACGTTTTTCTCACAAATCGCAGTCTTTCTTTCAATATTCTCAGTATGCATTCTAACAACTCATTTCTCTAGAACTTCGGGGTATCAACCGAGCCCCATCAGCCAATGCTTTATCAGATTCCTGTTGTTTTTTTTTTCAAATTATTGTATTTATTAATTTATTTAATTTTTATGAACTCTTCCTGTTTTTTTTTTCAATATTTTCTCGCTAGTCTTTCGTCCTTTCTGCTCACTGTTGTCTTTCAAAAATGAATTTGCAAGAATAAAAAACTTCGCAATTTATTTCTTATTCAGATTTTTACATAAAGCAAGTATCACAAGTAAACCCATAAAACATAATGAAACATTTTCAATCAATTATCTTTTTCTGCTTCAACTCTTTTCTCGCTTCTTGGATTTCTGCCAGGAGCTCTGCTTTCGCATTGGCGCAATCATTGAACGTGCATACTCCGTGAATAACAGTCGCTGCGGCATATAACTAAATGAAAGAGTTTAGTTGAGATAATCAATGAATTTTTTTACGATACGCCACTCTACTCAGATAATTATCAATTACTTAACTTTTTTGTACTTTTCTTCTAAAACCGAAAATTCATTATTGTTTTTCGTATTTCTATTTTTTTTGAAAACTTTTTAATGAAATGCTCGTATTTTGCACGATGAGTCATATCTTATGGCTGAGACTTCCATATGAAAAATGCCGGCTTTTAAAAAAATTATCCCTTTAGAATTTTACGGTGAAAAAATAATTTCTGAACAAAAACTATTCAATTTATCTGATCGGAATCTTCAATTTTAAAAAAATTGTAGGTCGGAAAACTTGCAGAACTTGACTGTTTTTCCGAGTGAGCCTAAATAACTTTTTAGCCAGTATTAAATTGATGTTCCTAGCACGCAGTGCCAAGAACAGACAATTCTTAGCTTCGTTCAAGCGGAAAAATTTCCACCACAGTGCAGAAAAAGAGCAGAAGCGGAAATTGGACTTACTCCAAGAAGAATGACAGCAATAATTGGCGCCTGGAAATCGGTTACGATAAGAGAGTCACAATAAAGTCAGCTTACGTAATTGACTAAACAGCGTGCATACTCGGGAAGGTATGAAACTAAAGGAACAACTTCTGTATAAGCTAAAAGCCACAGTAACACTAGTAGAATGACGTGGGCTGAATAGATAACCAATTGAGTTGCCATTCTGAAAGAAATATGCTGCAGTTTATTGAAAAAAATTAATTAAAGCTGTTCAATTAAAAAAAAATCTTGGAAAACACATATTGCTTGCTTATATTACTTTTTTCAAGTTTCAAAGCAGAAAAGTGGCTTCAAAATAACGTGTAACTCACGGTCTCATTCCTAGTCCACGGCCACGTCCTGCTGAAGTTTGATGTGCAGGCGATACGGTCACACTCGATTTAGCTGTGTCGAAGCCAGTTATTTCTGCATTTTTGGCTGAATCCCAAAATTTTCTTTTGGTTTTTTCTGCAAAACTTTGAATTTTTCGCAAAATTTTGATCCTTTTTACGATTTTCAGAGGATTTATTAACATATCTTAAAAATTAACGGAAATCACTACTGTGCTTGACAACTTCGTAACCGATTTCTTCAATTTTTGTTTATACTTCATGAATTTTTTTAACAGGTAATATGGGAAAGCCGAAGGGACTCTGCACGGCTCGCAAACTCAAGACCCATCGTCAAGAGCAACGATGGAACGATAAGAGATACAAGAAGGCTCACATCGGAACTCGCTGGAAGTCTAACCCATTCGGAGGAGCTTCCCACGCCAAGGGAATCGTTCTTGAGAAGATGTTAGTTTTTTAAAATTATTCCTGCTCCCAATAAACTGCTCCTCTTTCAGTGGAGTCGAGGCTAAGCAGCCGAACTCTGCTATCCGCAAATGCGTTCGTGTTCAACTCATCAAGAACGGAAAGAAGATCACCGCCTTCGTCCCAAATGACGGTTGCTTGAACTTTGTTGAAGTAAGTTTTAAATTCAAAATTAACGTGTTCGTGCGAGGTCCAGAGTCACCTTTGAGAATAGGTATCTTCTTGGTGCTAGGATAGCTCGAAAATTAAATTGGGACTTTATGCAAACAGTTTTTGCCTTATGCTCATCTGTTTCACCTCCGTTTCGAACACTGCCAGGAACCTATGATTTTACTTGTTTTTTTTTTTCGAATATTATTAAGTAACTTTTTTCAGGAAAACGACGAGGTTCTTGTGTCTGGTTTCGGACGTTCCGGTCACGCCGTCGGAGATATTCCCGGAGTTCGTTTCAAGATCGTGAAGGTTGCCAACACCTCCCTCATTGCCCTGTTCAAGGGAAAGAAGGAGAGACCACGTTCGTAAATGTTTGTTGTTCTTGTTATTCCGACATAAAGTTGTTGGGGTTAACCCAAATGATTTCTTGCTCATACACATCTCAATCTACATTTATTAAAAAGTTATCAACCTGTTTTAAATGCAATTAATTTTCCGCTAGAGACGTGACATTCATGCGGATGTCGGGCGTAAATGTGTTTCTATTGCGCTCTAAGAAAAATTATTTCATGAAAAATGCGAGCGTTATTAGCTTTGTTAAGTTTAACCGTTATAAATGCAAAAAGATTTGTTTTACTGGATCCTGATGATCCGAACATCGAAAAAGCCGCTTCCAGTATAACTGTAAGTATGTATTAACAAGCATAAAAATGAAAGGACTTCATTAGGACGATGAAGTAAGGACGAGATCCATCAAGATGGCAAAGTTTCGTAAGTGGCTGAAATACGATGTGGATTGCGAATTCGTGACTAGAGAAGAACTGGAAATAAAAATTTCTCATGGCAGATGTCCGTTTGAGCCCGAAAAAGAAAAAACGTAGGAACAATGGTAAAAATCTGTAATTGAAGCGAGCGTTGTACCATTTACAAAAACATAAGTTTAGCTTTATGGTCGGACATTTTCTGAACAATTTCAATCAAATATACAAAAC
>GL379981.1:16609-30172 GCA_000143925.2 Caenorhabditis brenneri
CTTGGCGGCTTCCCTCTTGGGCCCGTAGAAGTAAAGAACTCTAGGAACAATGGTCGGAATCTCGTAACTGAATCGAGCGTTGTAGCTCTTGTCATAAACATAACTTTAGCTTTCATGTCTGGCATATACTGATCGATTTCAATCTAGATTATCAAAACGTATTACAAATTCGGAAAACTAGAGTCGCGCTTCAGTTACAGGGCTTACAAGGGAATTAATAATATTTCGTCTCTGGGAAATGTCTACAAATTTGGTCAGTAATACTTTCGAGAGCCCTGAAAACGAATCTGAAATCAAATTCGGCGCAGTAAGCACGGTTGGCTCAGAAAATGTGCTCAAAAATCGAGGTAAAACACCGCACTTATAAAGCCTCCCGCGGCAGTATTTCATCAGCAGCTGTGTGGCGTAGTGGTAGATGTCTCGCTACACTGAGACTGTTTTGGGGAGATCATAGGCAGGTTCAAACCCCCGCTGGTCTATTCCTTTTTTTCTTTTTTGTCACAATCAATTTTTGCGTACTGAAACTTCGGAAACGATTTTTTGAATGTTTTTTCAACTTTTATTTTCAGTAAATCGAAAAAATACATTAGAAAGGTACATATTTTTAGTACCAGTTGTTTAGACTTCCAATTGATACAATTTTCGATATCAAGATTTCATCACAAAAAAGTCATTTGTGGATCAGAGTAATCCGATTTTTTCTGTTATGTTACAATTTTTTTTTACTTTTTTGAGTGTAGTCAGCATGAAGCACCAGTATATGTTCTTACTAAAAATATGTACCTTTCTAATGTATTTTTTCGATTTACTGAAAATAAAAGTTGAAAAAACATTCAAAAAATCGTTTCCGAAGTTTCAGTACGCAAAAAGGGATAGACCAGCGGGGGTTTGAACCTGCCTATGCACAGGCAAACCGCTGCGGACAAAAAACGGACACGCCGCGGGCGAAATGGCGGGCCAAAACGGAACAAAAAAAGACGTCAAAAGTGACCCAAATGCGACACACTTTTCGCACGCTGGCGGTTTTTCTTACAGGCGAACCGGGGCTCCCAAAAAATTTGTAGCTGGCTAGGTGTTTTTGCTGGTACGGAACATGAGACAGTGCTTTTATTCTTAGATATTTATTGAAGTAGAGCTAAAAATTACATTGAAAAAAAAACGAAAATTTAATATCAAGATACACATGTATGATTCAAGAAAACATTAGTCATTCGATCAACAGGCCCATTGGTTATTGTAGTTGCTATCAGTCTAGGAGTTATTGTATTTAGAAGCGTCTTGCCCGCCGGATGAGTTTTCCAATCAAGGGTTTGTCCGTAATAATAGTTTGTCGTCTTCTCGGAGCCGTATTAAAAATCTGAAAATTTTAGAAATGTTTTTTGAACTGAAAATTTATTTACACTCACCTATATCTATATCACTTTTTACTCCGTCTGACTCAATTTCAGTGTTCTTGGTTGAAGACGATATTTCTTCCTGAAAAAAAAATTGTGAGTGAGTAAGCAAACATTAGAAGTTCTCACATAGAAAAACTGTGCTCCGATCACGATGCTTTGAGTTTAGAACATCACAAAATTTAAATCCACCTGGAAAATTGAATTGGTTTTAGAAAAAAACTTCCATTAATCTCACCGACTAGAATTTGCCTTCGTACTCGTTTTTCGGTATGAGTGTTCCAGAACTCCAAGCTCTAACTTCTGAAAACATAAAAGTAACTTACTTTTCAACTGTCTCGAACCTATAAATCGATCAGAAACAAATTAATCATCGGGATAAAATTCAGAAAATGCTGAATAATAAAT
The DNA here is from genome assembly GCA_000143925.2 of Caenorhabditis brenneri. Classification (NCBI taxonomy): domain Eukaryota; kingdom Metazoa; phylum Nematoda; class Chromadorea; order Rhabditida; family Rhabditidae; genus Caenorhabditis; species Caenorhabditis brenneri. Next base: position 18,412 of record GL379981.1, read on the forward strand.
AAAATACAATTTGTAAATAAAATTCCAAGTGGATTCACATTCGCTTTTGAAACGCGTTTCACCCTCTTTTCATCCGCCAGTTATGGCAAGAGTCTGATTTGCGGATGAGCTGGGCCCAGACCCGCATTTCGTCCGCTTTTGGGACTCTATTTTCAGTAAAACCGCCAGAGTCCATTTTACGTGCCAAATGAGTGTCAAATTGGGCTCTTGGCCCCCAAATCTTCCGCATTTCGTTTGCAGCGGTTTGCCTGTGTGATCTCCCCAAAACAGTCTCAGTGTAGCGAGACATCTACCACTACGCCACACAGCTGCTGATGAAATACTGCCGCGGGAGGCTTTATAAGTGCGGTGTTTTACCTCGATTTTTGAGCACATTTTCTGAGCCAACCGTGCTTACTGCGCCGATTTTGATTTCAGATTCGTTTTCAGGGCTCTCGAAAGTACTACTGACCAAATTTGTAGACAATTCCCAGAGACGAAATATTATTAATTCCCTTGTTAGACCGTATAGAATTCTGTGATTATTCAGCACAACAACTACAAAAGAGCCTAAAAGCTTCTTTTTCAAAAGAAATAGGAAACCTATCATTAAATCGGACAACAGTCTATTCTCACATGATAATAAAGAAATGGTGGTGAGAGCTGTTGTTGGTAAGATGAACCGAATCATCACTGTAACCACTACCGTTAAATAGGTAACAACAAGATGCAAGATATCAATTGGACACCGACAAGTTTACCATATCTTGAATTGGTCGTCGGTTCTATGGTAACATTTTTGTGTGACGAAGATGATCGAAGAAGCAATAGGAAGAAAAATGCAGAGGTACAACCTAATTGAAGGCAAGTTTCGAAGCTAGAAAAACTTGAGCAACTTGTAGGTTGAGTTTATCGAATGGTTTGTAAACGGAAGGAGAATAACACCTAGTTGGTTCGATTGGAGAGTTTCAGTTTCTTCGGATGGGAGACTGGGTTGATGATTGTTGAGAGTTGGTATGAGGAACTTTGTGAGTTTCAGGAATTTGGCCGATTGGTATTGATGATAGTGGACAATTCGAATGCCTAGCAAATGGACAACTCAGAGCATCTGTAACAGTCAATGTAATTCCAGTTTCTGTTAGTGAAAAGACCTTTGTCTTATACACCATATACATATGTTTACAGAGTATTCTTATTAGTGGACTTCTAAATTATCTTTTTGTTTGTGGTATCTTTGCAGTAGCAACTATTTCTATGGGGTGTTTGTTGGGAAATCGAAACCAAGAAAAGAAAATGATTGAAGTGGATCGGATGGAAGAGTTCTTGGCTGAAAGTGTATTCCAAACTGATAAAATGGCAAAGGTGGTCTTTTTCGTTCTCATATTTGAAAATTGAAGGAAGTTTCAGGATAAGATTGCTGGGATAATTGAGGAACAAGGTCTTGTAGACGAACGTCAGTTGATTGAAAATAAAGCGAAAAGCAATAGGTCAACGATTATGATTCTATTGAAAAAGCCAATGCTTCAAAATCCAGAGAGGGAAAATCGACCAAAGGACAATGGTCTAAACAAGTAGTTTTTCACTTTTTATTACAAAAAACTCAGGTTTTCTCATTTCCTTGTTCTCCAGGAACATTGAGTATTTTCAATCACAGGTTGTTGTTAGATTTCTACCTTCTCTATTAAAACAGGGTTTCATAGGGTATGACATTTTGTGGGCGGAGCTTGTCAAAAACTTTGACACTTTTTACTTTTTCACAACTTTGGAAGGCTGCAGTTTCGTGAATTTGAATGTTCTTAAGCTGAATTTTTTGGAGCAACTGTAAAACCATCTTGGCTATGTGGCGCCAAGTTTGGAAAATGATCCGATCAATGTTAGCTGAGATATGATGAGAGTTTTGCGCCTGACCAAATTGTCAAAAAAATGACATACTGAAAATTTCGAAAATCTTTTCTTAAATATTTTTTAACTGGCTCACTTTTCATGAGTTTCTTATGAAAATAGGTGAATACATGAAACTCGGGGAGGGCTACCAAATGAGCTAAAACTCATCTGAATTGGAGCAAAACCAAGAATGTAGGCCATAAAACAATGACTAATTTTTTGACGAAAATTGGTTCGACGTCAATTTTTCCCAATATAACGTTCTGACCTTAGGGTCAAAACTACTCCTCTCTCTCTCTTCTCGAGAAAAAAGCGATCGTTATTCGCAGATTTCATTTTCACGAATTTTGATTGGCAAAAACGACGACACACGGCGCTTGCGCCGTGTCTAGCCTGGACGACCTGAACGAGCGTAGCGAGTTCAGGGCGTCCAGGCTAGTCGAGTAGAATATGTTTCAATTCTTTATCGTGAGTGTTCACAGTTAGATAACCAGTCGAGAGAGCGAGGGTCATCCTTACTGTATTCTTAAACCATTTATCATTTCAGTCCCCGTCCTACTTCTACCGATGACAACACCGAAGGAACTACAACGACTGTAACCAATGGAACAACTGATCTATCATCTTCTGGAATGAATCAAATGACAAATGCAACTGGAACAACAACCATGGAATCTGGAACAATCAATGAGAGTGCAACCAAAACAAAAGAAACTGAAACAGGTACAACTATCACAAAAACTGAGGAAGACGATGGCAATATGAATGGAGGGGAGAATGAATCAGATGAAGATGACAATGATGACGTGGCAACTGGTAAAACTTCAAAAGGATCTTCAACAGGCAAAAGTAAGCCTACGAAGAGAGCCAAAAAGGGCGGGAAGAATACAAAAAAGACGAAAGGAAAAGGTAAAACAAAGAATACAAAAAATAAGGAAACAGGAAAAAAGAAGTCAGGTGGTACGAAGGGGAAGGCACAGAAGACGAAGAATACAAAGAAAAAAGCTCCATTGAAACCAACGAACAAAAAGAAATGAACGAATTAATAAAGATGTTTTTATATTTAACTTTTGAAGAAATTTCATTATGATCCAGACCTTCCATCGACGCATTTCCAGGCTTTACTGCTACATAGTTTGGAACGATCGAGGAACAGCGGGTCTACCGTTAGAAAAAAGTCAATTTCAAATTTTATTTGCGAACTTCCGCTATCTTCTGTTTCGGACATCCTGTAAGATCTACAGTTTATTATATAGGAATGATGAGTCCCCAATATTTTAACCTCATTAGATCATGCTTTTTGTGTTTCCAACTTCAATATTCCAGGAAGAAGGAGAAGCATAAGAGCTCTCTGAAGCAAAGTTCTCACCAGTGGGAAAGTATCTTGAGAAAAGAAAGGCAGATCTAGAAGTCAAGAGAAAGTGGTCGGATCAAAAGTCTTGTGATCCAAGAAAGAAATTCCAGACTCTTGAACAATTACTCTAAAAGTCCAAATGAACTTACGAAGGTTTTTTTCTTGAACAGAATTGTAGAAGGATATTCCCACCGAAGTTAGGTATAATTCATTTCTGATTTTCCTAGTTTCAGACACTTTCCGTTTTTTATTTTTATTGAATTTGCCATTAAAAAAATTTCCAAATTTTTATTTATTTCCCAAATCATAATTGTTTTTAGAAGAGTCATAATTCCTCAATAAAAGTGTTCTTTTATCATGAATCTAAAAAAAAACAAGTTTTGTCCAATATAAAATTGTTTTGTGATCAACTAGTAATAAAATTTGCACATGCTATTGTTTTCCCGTTTTCATAATTTCTAGAAAACTTCAGGCTTTCCCTGCTTTCAAGAGAGATTGACCTCGATCTTATCCTCTGAATTAATTGTTTCCTTCCTCAACAAAAATCATTACCTTCCTCTGTAAACTTTAGTGGGAAGCGGTTGAACTTGTGTCTGCCCAAGTAATCATTCTTAGACTCCGCCCCTTTTTGTCGGCTCACCACGGGAAATTGGGGGCTTTCCGGTTGTTTGATACTGGTGTTTGACACTCTTTTTCAGTTATTTCATCTCGTCAATAGGGCTCATTTTCTCTTCCTTTTCTTTTTTCACTTTATCTTTACAATGAATTTTACAGATGCGTTCAAAACTTTCATTGTTTCTGGTGCTGTCATTGATCGTGCTCTCAATGGCCGATGATAGCTCCGAGTCTTCTGATGACGATCACAAAAAAAAAGAAGATCATTCAAAAGATGATCCAAAAGATGCTGAATCAAAAGGAAAAGATAAAAAAGATAAACAAAAAGAAGAGAAAAACAAGAATACCCCGGAAAATGATTATGATGATGATGAACAATCTCAATGGAGTGCTCATAGTATCGACGAAATGTTTTTGGGAAAGCCAACACAAAAACCAACAGATGAATCTCTAACAGAAGAAAAAACAACTATTGAGCCCCCACAAGGATTATTTGGTCCAAATTACTATATTGAGAATGCTGGAAGTTCATCCACTACAGCTGCTCCGAATGCCAACAAAGGAGACGATGAATCAAATGGAGTTGAAGGATCAGATGGATCTCAAGGACAACAAGGATCACAAGGATCTTATGGCTCTGGTGGTAATCCATTCTTCCCATATCCACGTCCAATTGATGTTTGGGATCGTCTTTTGGTTCTCGTGGCTTTTCCCGTTTGTTTCTTTGCTGTCATGCTCAAAGCAGAAATGTTTCGTTGAGTTTTGAACCCATTTTTGATCTCATTTGCAATTTCATTGATAATGGAAAATTGTGGAAATAAATGATTGTGTTGATAAGTGAACTCGAGTCTCTTTTAATCAGAGTATACTGTATAAATAATGCTTCACAATAATGAAGAAACAAGATACATAATTTTATTCAATTTAGTTTTTTAGTTAAAAAAAAATTATTTTAACACTTTAAGCAATGTATTTAGTCAATTATTTCTCTCTCGGTATGAATGAATTTCAACAAAACTGGACAGTGTATGAAGCAGTTGCTTGACAAGTAAAAGAACACGATACACTGTCGAATGGATAAGAATATGCTGTTGGACAAGCATCCTTGAACATTTGAGAAGTCGCTGTGGAATGGCATTTATCCGGAGTTCCGTAAGCTCCACGACAGCATTCTTGATCAGTTCCATATTTAAGACAGGCAGATTTACAGGCGACTGTTTTCCCACTGCTACCCTTCACGGAAAGAGCAACTGGACATTCGGCATTGATATCTTTGACACAACCTCCAGCACGACTACATCCAGATCCACCTTTAGGAGTTATCATAATTGGAAGGTTATATCCGTTTGCAAGATAAACATCGTATAAATCTTGTCCTCCAAATGCTCTCAGTGTGAATTCAGCAATAGAAGCTGGGGGAACTCCACTGGCACCGTTACATTTCTCCGCGTTCTGAAAATAGGGATTTTAGAGGTTATGAATGGAATGAAAACTCTTACTATACAGAATCCAGTTTCACAGTTAAAATCATCATCACATCCAGTCCTCGCCCAAATACGTCCAGCAGTCCATGCATCATCAACAATGATATCTCTGGATTGCCCAGAATTCAATGTGAATCCACCTTCAGATGGATTTCCTGGTCCTTGAATTCCAGGCCAGATGGTGAATGGGCACTTGTTGTAAATAGTTATATTTCGAGTTTCAACGCAAATAATTAGAAAAAGAAGGTTCAGAGCAAACTTGTTCATAAATACAGTCATTTAGTTGAAACTGTGTAAATGGAAGAGAAGAGGCAAATAAGAATGATTATATTCTTCCTTAAAGTCATTTTTAAACTACTCCGAGTAACTTAAAATGTATAATCTATATTATTTCTTATCAGTTTTGACATATTTCCAGTCACATTCTTCCCATTTTCTCCTTAACGTTAAGGTGATTTCTAACAGTTTACATTTTTTCTAAGCTAAAAACAGGAAGGAATCAGTATATTTGGAGAGTGACGAATCCAAGTTTTTGAAGTTGTACATGCAAAAACAGCATTCTCAGTTATTCCAATTTTGGCATTTCGAACAAAATCTACAATTATACATATTTATTCAAATGAAGCAGAGAAACAAGAAGTGTTTAGCAGAATTGAACAGTGTAAGTAGCAGTTGCTTGGCATGTGAAAGTGGAGGATCCATCGTCATAAGCATAGGAATAAGCAGTTGGACAGGCATCCTTGAACATCTGAGCAGTGGCTGAACGATGACATTTGTCTGGAGTTCCGTATGCTCCACGACAGCATTCTTGATCGGTGTTGTATCCGAGACATCCGGATTTACAGGCAACAGTATTTCCATTGTGTCCCTTGACTGAAAGAGCGGCTGGACATTCAGAATTAATATCCTTCACACATCCTCCAGCACGTTTGCATCCAGATCCGCCGTGTGGATCAATCAAAACAGGGACATTGTATCCATCAACTAGAGAAACATCATAGAAATCTTGTCCTCCCCAGGCCTTCAAAGTGAATTCAGCGAGAGATGCTGGTGGCACTCCTCCGGCTCCGTTGCATTGCTCAGAATTCTATAACAAATGCAATTATCTATGAATATTTCAACTTGACTTACTTTACAGAATCCAGTCTCACAGTTGAAGTTTCCATCACATCCAGTTCTTGCCCAAACACGTCCAGCAGTCCATGCATCATCCACATTAATATCTCTGGATTGAGCAGCATCCAATCTGAAGCCACCTCCAGCTGGATTTCCTGGACCAAGGATTCCAGGCCAAATGGTGAATGGGCACTTGTTGTAGATTGTGATTTTACGAGATTCCACGGCAACTGCCAGAAGAAGTAAAGCAAGAGTAAGTTTGACAAAAGCCATCACTGAAAGTTTAAAAAAATAGTGGAAAAGGTGATAAGAAAGAAGAGAAAATAGAGAGAAATTGATTTGATTATTGAGAACTACCGCTCTTTTTATACTATTCCGAATGGCTTAAACTGCACAATCTACCCGATTTCTTATCAATTTCTAATTGACATTTTTTGGTTTCACTCCTTCGAAACACTCGTTACCGGTCATATTTTGGAAGACAGTTCTCTCTTAATCTAATACTATTTCATAAATGTTTTATGTACCCCGATTCTCTGGAATTCGTGATTAATTTCAATCGAACGGTAGGTACTATTGGCCGAAAACCAATGTATAGAAGGCGGGGCATGTGTTGATGTAGAAATTGAAGAATTCGTGAAAGGACGAAGAGAACTTTTCCGGAAAGATCGTGAACAAAACTGGGAATCATTAGACTAAGGTCTGAAGAACACGCGGAAGTTATTTGGTTCTCTTATGATCCTTTGATGATTGGTGGTGCAAAAAACAGTTCTGCAAACGATGGGTTGTTCTAAAATCTCGAGAATGAAAAATGAAACACAATATGAATAAAGAGGTTTTTGATGTCAATCGTCATGTGAATATTTGTTTCGATAAGTCAAGATAGGTGGATACAAAGTGATAATTTAGATATTGAAAAGGAAAGTTTAAAAGAGACAGAACCCCTGATTCATAGCTGGCATATCCAGATATCATGAGAATTTTTGTTGAGAACACAAACGTTCGTTCGATATCAGAAGAAAACCAAATGTTCATTTTTTGATTCATCCTGAATCTTTTTTTGTGTGGGTATTTGGAATCATTCAGAATTTCTGACATCTGTTTACTATTCTCATTACTGTGTCTAATTCAGATCCCATCTTGATACCCTCCTCGATTTTTCATAACAATTTTCAGATGCTACACCCATTTCAGCCGGTTTTGGGATCACCATCGTGACTTCTAGAAGCTCAATTCTTCCAATTTTATTTTTCGATTCCCGAGTTCCAAACCAACAAAAACTAATCCTCTTTTGAACAAAAGTTTGATTCCCTTTTCCGCAGGAAGGGGTTTTCGAAAAATCCCTCCGTCGTTCTTATGCTCTTTTCATGACATATCAAATGAGAATTGCATTTATACATATTTATTCAAGTTGAGGAAAAAACAAGAAGTGTTTAGCAGAATTGAACAGTGTAAGTAGCAGTTGCTTGGCATGTGAAAGTGGAGGATCCATCGTCATAAGCATAGGAATAAGCAGTTGGACAGGCATCCTTGAACATCTGAGCAGTGGCTGAACGATGACATTTGTCTGGAGTTCCGTATGCTCCACGACAGCATTCTTGATCGGTGTTGTATCCGAGACATCCGGATTTACAGGCAACAGTATTTCCATTGTGTCCCTTGACTGAAAGAGCGGCTGGACATTCAGAATTAATATCCTTCACACATCCTCCAGCACGTTTGCATCCAGATCCGCCGTGTGGATCAATCAAAACAGGGACATTGTATCCATCAACTAGAGAAACATCATAGAAATCTTGTCCTCCCCAGGCCTTCAAAGTGAATTCAGCGAGAGATGCTGGTGGCACTCCTCCGGCTCCGTTGCATTGCTCAGAATTCTATAACAAATGCAATTATCTATGAATATTTCAACTTGACTTACTTTACAGAATCCAGTCTCACAGTTGAAGTTTCCATCACATCCAGTTCTTGCCCAAACACGTCCAGCAGTCCATGCATCATCCACATTAATATCTCTGGATTGAGCAGCATCCAATCTGAAACCACCTCCAGCTGGATTTCCTGGACCGAGGATTCCAGGCCAGATGGTGAATGGGCACTTGTTGTAGATCGTAATCTTACGTCCTTCGGCAGCAACTGCCAAAAGAAGGAGAGCAATTGTAAGTTTAACCAAAGCCATTACTGAAAAGAACAACTTTGAGAACAGGCGAATGGAAAACTATCAAACTACTGTAAAAGGTTTCTGATTCTATGTTAACAAGGAAACATTTTTATAGTACAAAAGCTCCGCCCACTTTAAGAAAATCATCGACTTTTCAATCGAATGTTTTTTGGACCTATCAATGGGTGGAGCTAAGAAATTGACAGGATGTTAACCGGAGGTAAAGGATGAGTCATAGAAGACTAAGGAAACTAAGGAATTGATCAACTGAAAGTTCTACGGGGCAGATATGATTAACTATTAGCAATATTTTCATTGTTTTTACTATGTCAACATGCGTGCGTTTGAAACTTACCGTTTTACGGGGAAACAGTGTTTCAAACTGTTTATGCCAAGAAGTAGTACGATTAAGCATTTAGAGACTCCAGTGATGTTGCCAAAAGATATGATTCTACTTAAACAAACGTTTTTCTTTCAAAGTTTTCTTTTTCTGAGACATCTATTATACCCTCTGTTAGTTGTTATGCTAGTGAAGTCCGTTGATACTGTATTCAGTTCTTCGGTATTTCTAATAAAATGTATTGTTCATTTGATATGTTGATACGGTAATCATTCAATTTTCAAGTGTGTCACTTCCTGTGGTCTAAATGTCAAAACCTTTATACAAATAAAATAAACACTTCACAAAAACACATTATTTATCATTTCAAATTCAACTTCGTCACTTGATTTTTACTCGTTTATTATTCAAGATTTTCCTTCCGGTATCCAGTTTCTGAGCCGTTTTGCAGCATTTCCGGTCACATTTCTTTCATTCAAATCTTTCTTTTTTATAACTTGACTCCGCCCCTTTTGCCTGCACTTTCAATGAATAATGATAGTTATTGAAAAGTTCTTATCTTTTTTTGATTTGTGGTTTCAATACCGTTTCTCGTGATAGATAAAAAAGAAATGGAAAATGTGTTCACGAGGCTCAATGAATCGGAAATATTTCATCATTTTCGATGTTTTGCACTATTGTTCAGAGGTGTTCAACTTGATTTTTTAGCTTCAACTATTCAGGAAGAAAATTGATAGAAAAAGTGTGATCCAACTCGGAAGTCAATCGGAAATTGAAAAATTGGAATGATTACAAAAAAGAGTGATCTACGGAATAATCACAAACTACGAACAAAGATTAGACAGACAAAAAGCAGAAGGGGGTGATTCTAAAATAATCAACTTTTCAAAAAATTATCGGGAGGTTTTCCAACTACAATGAAGTGTGGAAGCCTATCTTCAAAGCGTTCTAAATAAGTCACCGGGTTGTGATTGAGAGGAATGAATAACGAAAAATAAAATATGATTAAAACTAGATGACATAAAAAAACAACGAGACGATTGATTGAAAAAAGCAATACAGTTAGCAGAACTTAGTATTGAAGGTTTTATTGGAAACTTCAATGTTGAGTCTTCAGAAACGAATCCAAACAATCCTAGATGTGCAAGATTTTTGTCCTGCGTCAGTTCAATATGATGTATTCATGGTGCGGTTTTATATTTGTGTTTTTCTATTAGAAAATGAAAATCTCTCAATTTTTCTTTTTGAAACTGTTATGGTATTATGCTCAATCACCATCTATTTGATGTATCAAGCTATCTCTTCGACGTCCTTTCCTTCTTTAACTTTCTGAAAATCTCCGTTCAGTTTCCGGTGTATTCTTTGTTTCGTTTAGACTCAGAATCTTTATTTAATCTTCTCTTCGTATTTCTATTCTTTCCGAACATTTTACTGATAAGAATAGGTCAATTTGTGATCGACAACTTTTTTCAACACGACATTTCTTGAAAAAAAAGTTGGGTACATAAAACAGTGTAGTTTATGCAGGAAAGAAAATACCAAAAAGTGATATGGGATCACAAATGAAACAAACAAAACGGACGAAGTGAACTCGGTTTGGTAGAGATCAACAAGAAAGAAATTCAACCGGAAAGAGCAATGAACATACTTGTGACGGGCCGAACCGTACAGTAAGCAGTTCATTCATTTTAAGTTTGCACTAAGCTGGAACAAATTACAGTGATATCTTTAAATCAGAAAAGTCTTATATTACTTTCATGGTCTTCAACCTTTTAGACAACGATGCACTCCGTGTGAACTATGGGGACTTTATTTATTGAATTATCTATAACCAACGGGAAAAAGAAGGTCGAAGAGGGATGGTATTTTAATGACGAGAATTCAAAGTGATGCTTTTTAATCCATTCAGAAGCAAACAATAATTATCTGAAAAACGTCAAACTTGTTTGATGAATAAACTTCCATCACTTCTCACTTCTACTGCAATCATTCTTCTAGAAACCGGTGAGGCACGTACCTAAATTTACGAATGAATGGTCAAAAATGGAGTGAATAATAACTTATTGTATGCTGTAATAAATCGTCGGAAACTAAAAAAGAAAGCCTTAGAGCTTACATCACTTCTCACTCCCTCCCAAATAAATTGGATTTTTATCAAAATCGAGAATTTTAAAGGATCGTTTCTTAATTTGATTAAAAGTCATCACAAATAGCCATTTGATGTGAATCGTGGTATATCTGAAATAGCTTTCTCACTTATTTATATTAAATCTGGGAGCGATTTATGTTTCCATCGATACTCTTTGGCCCTTTCCATTATATGAGTATCTAGTATATCTATAGATCTTCCCAGAAACTTTCGATGTACCTAATGGACGAAGGCTAATGCATCGAATGATCTTACGTCATCTCTTTTGATTCTTTTTTTGGAAAAAAAGACACCATACTGTATGATGAGACGAAGAGAAAAAGAGTGAACAAACGAAGACATCGGGAGGTCAGGTCAACATGGTCCGTTCATAGACAAGAACCACTGTGTGTTATATTGTCTCCTCTCCATTCATTGTTTCTTTGTGTGTTCCCTTCGCATTGGTACTCTTTTTTCATCGATTATCCTGTTCCGTTTGTGAATCTAACCTTCTTTTTTTGAGAAATCGTGAGATATGTCTTCTTTTTCTACTGATCTCTCTTCATCAATGGATCTTCCAACTGTTCAAGCAGCATTAAAACAAAGAAATGAAGAATTCAAGTTCTGACCGAGCAGTTCTTGAAGCAAAGAATGTATATACGCTGCGAAAAGACGATTCAACAGAAAATACGTCATTTTT
>GL379981.1:32828-49379 GCA_000143925.2 Caenorhabditis brenneri
TCGTCTGGAACTACAAATCCAGCCTGTAAAGAACAACTCTTCAAGAAGTGTTTAATCTAAAGAATACATACGTTTTCAACGAGGCGTTTCTCGGCTTTTGCAGTGGCTTCAATTCTTCGCTCAAACTTCTCTTTGGTAATTTTCATTTTTTCTTGCTGAAGTTTGGAACGCATAGCTGATGGATCAATGGCATCAGCACCTAAACAATTAAATGCCATAAGAATTTTTGAATTATAAAAATCTCACCAGTATCGTGCCTCTCCTTCTGCTGTTTGGTCAACTTCACTTGCTTTTTCTCTCTGGCTTCGTCTGCTACTGGTACTGGCCGCTTCATTTTCAGTGATTTCTTTTGGATTCCGTTACTCGTTTGTTTTTTCATTTTTTTGTATTCTTTCCAACTCATTTTCTCTTCGACGCCTCGAGCTGGTGTCAGATCAGTTGATGTGACTGAGATCTTTTTAACACCACCATCGGGTTTTCCTTTTTTAATCGGCGCCATTACTGAAAGAATAAATCTGAAGTTTCATATAACCAATCAAATTATTGAGAATAGACAGAATTGGAAATCAGAATGAAGAAGTGAAGTCGTCTACTTTAATGCAGTGTCTGCATTAGATTGAACGCGTGTTTGCACACAAATGAGTACCGTACTGTTAGAAAATACGAGGTAGTTCAAACACCCTTGAATGCAAGAAGACTTATAGCGAACGTTCGATTAAAGTTTGTATAATTGGTCTATGTTGGAGCACGCAGCTTTAACATGGGTACGAGAATTTGAACTCTTGTCAAACGCCACTCAATTACTCTGACTCAGCAAATTGAAACGGACGAACGGGGAAGAAAGCGCGGACGAACAAACTTGCACCGCCGTTTCTCCGCGAGATCTCCGGCGTTTCTCCGTGGTCCGGCGTTTCTCCACTTTTTTTTGGTCTCTTCGTTTTTGATACAACGATAGCGCTAAGCATTAATTAGATAAGTATGCCTTTTTAGTGATTCTATCCATGTTATTGATGAACAAAAACAATCGGAAACAAAGTTTCATTCTATTGGAAAGAAAATACTAATTTCGGTAGAAAAAAAAATATTCATAATTATTTTGTAACTATAGAAAAAAAAAGTTCGGGAGGGGAATATCGAGAGTTTTTAATCGAGACCGATAACGAAGAATTCAAAGCAGAAACACGCAACTTGGACGAGAGAGTGTGGGATGAGAGAGGAAAGAAAAGAAAAAGAACTCTAAAAAAGGCTATGAAACTATACATGGGACCAGAAAGAATGAGTGTTACTGTAGGTAATAGGCAATGACGGTAAACTAGCACACAACGAGAGGATAGGTCAGACCGAGAAACTCGTCCAGCGAGTATCGTGCGCTCTTCTCATACTTTTGGATATTATCAAAATTATTTTTAAACGATAAATAGTTAGTTTTGCGATTCACGTTCTCAAACTTCCCCATCCTCTCTCATTGCACACCGACACCGCAACCGTATGTTGCTAGATCATTTCGCCGTGAACCCCTCAGTAAGCGAGTCACGAAATAAAGATAATCTACTGCAAATCGAGAAGAAATCGAAGAAACAGATGAGTAACACTATCTATTTCTTCTTTGAGTATGAAAAAGAGCGATGTATCTGAGAAATAATGAAAATTAAAGTAGAATAAAATTGAATCAACCCCATGGGCTACCAAAATACGCAATAAAACTGATCAAGGAGCATATGAAATAAAATGAAAACTACAAGTAAGAAAAGTATAGTTGGATAGAAGAGAAGAGAAATAAGAGAAGGAAACAGGAGAGAAAACTCGTAGAGAACAGAAACAGATGAAAATGCATGATGGAACATAATTCAAAAATATCACAATTCAGACGAGTTACAGATCGAAGTAGCACAACGATCATACGTAAGTTTTCTTATTTGTAGGGGATGTGGGACAGATACAAGAAAAATCGGGAGGAGTGTGTTCTTATAAACGAATGAGGTATGCGACAGAATGGTGAGAAAAGGGGAGAGCCAGTTGTACACGAAGATAATCACGGATGATAATTTTATCATCATCTGAGGAACGAGTGATGAGGAGGTGTTGGGTATCCACTTCCAATGACACCAGCAGCAGTTTGACCCGTTTGTTGAGGCGGCGGAGGTTGCCGTTGGTGTGTTGTTGGAATTATAGCATACTGGGCCATAATTGGAATGTGGTCCGATGGTACATGAGGATGTGGGAAACCTACAATTTAAATTACACAAGAGATAGTATTTAAACATTACTCACCAAGAATCTTATTTGATTGAACCCACTGCGCGTCGAATGGTCCTAATATTCCTAACCTGGCAAGTGATTGTGGAGTCGCGAAGATATAATCTATCATTCCTTTGAAGTCTAATGTGTAATTTGTGAATGGTATTGACGTTAGGTCACACGCGGAATCAAGACGCAAGGGATGACTTAAGATGTTTTTATCTGTTGAGCTGCTGAACTTTTCCAAACATGTGTCTTCTCGGAATGTTTTTAAATCCATGTGCCGCCTTGTTATTTGTCCCTTGGATAAATATTCAAAAACTCCGGAATCGGGGAGTGAATTGAAATCTCCACATATCAAAACAGGAACTTGTTGTTGAGTTATCATATACTTCTTAGAAACTTCTTCGAGAACTCTTGTCACTTCGTTTGCAAGCGTCATACTTTGAACCAATTTGACATCACAAAACTCAGGATCCCAGTGAATATGAGCGGTGCATACAACAAGCGGATTCCCTACGACATTGTCATTCGCAGGGATTGACATACGTCCTGTAAAGTTATCTGAATATTAATATAGATTGTACTGATTGAAAACTCACGATTCGCGTAAACATTCTCCTTGATTTTCAGCACGGCACAAAGTCCAATATTGTCACGAGGCATTACTCGGTTGATAATGTTTTCACTTCCAGATGCCTTAGCCATTGCAATCGTAGAAAATTCAAACACGTGATGCTTGTCCATATCGAATTTATCAGTTTTCCAGAATATGGCACACCCATCGACGTACTTTCTTTCCTCATCTCCCATCGTCTTCGCTCGAGTTTTGGGGGCAAATATTCCATTGTAACCAAGATTTTTCAATTCGGTATAAAAGAGGGCCCTGTACTGTTCCGTTTCAACTTCTTGTAGCGTGATAACATCAGCTTCGTAGGTACGTATTTCTTTTATAATAAGAGTCTTCCGATATTCCCAGTTTAGAGCCCAAGAGGGACAATACGAGTACTGATTAACGGTGGCGTATTTATCACATAGTACGTTATAGCACAAGACGGTGAAAGTTGCTGAAATAAAAACGTGAAACAGGTGAGGAACAACGATTGTTAATCTTTGAACTCACCAATCGGACGTTCTGGATCAGCATGTCGTATCATTACCCAATTCCGTTCTGGTGGAGGATGAGTGTTAACTGAAATTATCCAAGTATGTGTGAAACACAGAATACGATATTTCTAAAATATACCACTTTTCCGGAAAATACTTATTGTTGAACCCGTGAGACCTTTAACTAAACCTTACAATCCTTAAAATCCGTATTTGCATTATTCAAAAAGTTATTTTTAATACCGCTCATTTTGTCACTAATGAAGGTATGAAGCATCTTCAGAATATGACCCTCTTAGCAAGCGGTCGTGACCAAAAACGACATGTCAAAAAAAACAGCGTGAAATGGAAAACAGAACACCATAGCTGATCATAATTTTTCTAAAAGAAAAACGCAATGCAAACAACACTAGTTGTTGAGGATGAGGAAGAATGAACTGTTGAGAATAAGATATTTTCTTGGAAATGGAAATCAAGAACGATTCGATCGATATATACTGGCATTGTTAGCTCGAAAATTGGTGAGGATTCAAGTTTAGAAGATTCTGCCAAAATTATATTTTCTAAGAAGAAATCACTACGGAAGCTCTTCAACCGTTTCTTTGTGCCACGTCTTTTAATGTATCGCGAATTCACGTATTCGATAGCTTTCTGATCATTTTTTTGTGAACAGTGGAAGAACTGCCCGCGGGAATTAAAATGTGTCAACCACTTTTTTTCGCTGGTTTTCAGAATGTACATTTGCAAAAAACATACAATCAAATCGATAGTGGGAAAGAAAAAGAACCAGGATTAGACAAAAGAGTTGGCTGAATTCGCGGCTTAACTTTCAAAAACAGAACCACAAGCGTTGTTTATTTATTTGTTCAATTTTCCATTCAAATTTCCCAGACATAAGCACTATGTTCAAAAGGCCAATTTGTTCTCGGCCTACACCGGTATGGTCTCATTTATCTATCGCATCGGACGGCTCGAAACCGTGTGCAAACATATCGTGCACCGTAGGGCAGCCCAAAACACTCTTCTCACAGTCGTCAAAACACGGTCTGTTCTCTGTTGGCTTATGGTGCTGCTGGTGATCTGAGGGGAGAACACACTTCAAGAGGATCATTTGTAAATAACACGTTTTTGCATTGTTTCGATGCTTCAAACACAACTCTCTCTTTTAATAGGCCTGAAGTCTCTCAAAATAGATAACTTAATTTTGAAAAGTTTCGGAGGTGACTATAATCTTCTCCAAAACGCCTTCCGTACCTTAACTTCCAAGGAACTGTCTGAATACACAAAGAAAATGAGAGGAAATGTGAAACTGTCCGAAAAGGCGATAAAAACTTGTTAACGAATACACACCACTACCGTCTTCGTTGTCCACACTCGTACCGTTGCCATTGTCGCCATCCGTCTCTCTCCTGTCATTATGCTACAAACATGTACACGTTCGCCTCATATATTTCTCCTAGTGCTTCTTCTTCTTCTAACGTCAAAATATGGCGTAATCGCCAACGACCAAGCGTACTTTTCAATGCCAAAGATGCGATGAGATAAGGCGTGAAGATGGGCACGCGGCTGAGAATCAGGTACATAGAAATGAGCGTTGCAGAATCGATCGATAGGAAAGATTTAATAATTGCGAGAAATTCTTGGGCGTAATACTGCAAAACTTAGTTTTTCAACAATATAAAACATCCTAAATTTTACAAATATGATCTCACAATGTTCAGTCACCCATGGATCGATCTGAGAGAGGCTTATCGAAACAGAAACATTGCTCATAGCATTGGTTCAGACAATACTATTATTGGAACGTCTTATAACCGCTATTAAAAATGAAACGTTCAGATAAGTGAAAAGAACATGTTTACGATAGCAATCGGCAAAACTGTATGCGAAGCAACGAAAAGGAGAAAAAGAAGATTACGAGATGAGAATTTTGGGCAGGAAATTGGAAACATTGGAAATAAAAATGCAACACTGTTCCCAGAACTAGATGACAATAATTCGCAAAATTGAAACTATTTGTATCTATACAACTTACATGGAAGATGATCAGGAATAAACATTGAGCTTGATATTTTTGGAATAGTAAAGCGGGATGATTTCGGGAAAGAAGTTGGAAGGTTGAAAAACTGTGCTGGGACATCTTCTTCAGAATTATTTGAGATCGAACTCGGTGATGTAGTGGAATCATCTGATATACTTGCCGTTGAGAGATCATGTGTAATTAATGTCAAAACAGTTTCGTTCGGATTCATCAAGGAGGCTCGTGATGACTTCTGGGATTCAAGCCAAAAAGTATGATGATGTGAGTACATTGGTTGTTGATAGTTTTGATAGTGATAAAGGCCTGACCCTGTTCTTTGACAAGTCAGGTGTTTCTGGCTAGGAGAAAATGAATATCCAGGAGAAGTTCCGAACTGATGCTTCTTCGATTGGGGTATTGTTATAGGAAAACTTTGAGTATGACCCAAATTCTGCTTCCGTTGAGCGGTCTCTTGAGAAAAATTATCGTGGCTCAAATCGTCATCTATGAGGTTCACTCCGCAGTCCAAACTGGCCATCTCTAAGTAATCATAAATGTGGGGTGGATCCGGTGGTCGATAGCTTTGCTCGTTGACTTCACCTCGATGATGCGCGTTTTGATTGTGGAACGAGGCATGATTTGGAATATGCAACCGTAAATGAGGTGGACATTGAACAGATGATAACTCAGGTTCTTCACAATTTCGACGTACTTGTCGCTTTTGTTGGAGTTCTGCCCATCTTCGAGCCCGCCTCACAAATCGTTTACCACTTGAGTTTCTTCTAGATAACGTCTCGCCATCGCCACAGTCGCCCATATTTCAACTAGATGTTCAGTTCATACTTGAATAGCTGCTGCTTTATGAGTTCTCCAACTATCTAATTGAAATGGTTCGAATGTGAAATGCAAGAGTAAAAGCAGGTTGAATACGATAAAAATGAAGAAGCTGTTCAGAGATAGGGAATGTAAGCAAGCTCAAAATAAAAGTCTGGTTGGGGTGGAGCCTAGTTCCCGTTTCAAACTCATGCAATGTGCCGCTGACTGAGACAGACAAACACACAAAGAGGGCGGACACAGAAACAGGGAAGACACTTTTTTCCGAAAGAGGCGGAGCCTCTCCGATCCTCACAGCGACGAACGGCATAGGCAGAAGAAGAAGAAGAAAGAAGAAGCCGTGAAGGAAAACGAGGGGAATATGAAGACTCGGAGAACGTAAGAAGAACAGATGATCATAAGTGAGAAAAAATAGTATCGATGGTAACGAAACACAGACATAGCTATTGAAAAACCGCGTACGTAAGGCTTTGGTGGTCACTGCGCCACTATCTCTGGACCTCCGAGGTTCGTCCCACTCTCTCTTTCTCCCTCTCTTTTCTACCGCTTTTCCTTTTTTAATAACTTTGTCATACACATTGGATGAAGGGCTAGACATTATACGCATCAAATATGATATCCCGAAATTCTACTTTACTGTACTATTTGGTTCAATTCTTTGTAGACATGAATGAGAGATTCGATTGTTAGATTTGAAGAAGTGTCCCTAGTTTCAATCATTAGGTATCAAAAGCATTAGGATTTGAAAAGTTAATGAAAAAATAAGCAATTTCAATGATGAACAGTTATTCAATTGGTCATTCTTAATAACGGTGTCTATCTGAAATCAAGAGATAGTAAACTCCATTACTTTTGTACAACTTTAGCATTTTTTTTGGTACTTTTTTTACCTTTATTATTACTATCGGGTTCGTATACTATGCTGTGAACTTAAAAAAGATACTAGTCAAAACAAGTTTCAGACTATTTTTCAGCCACCCAGCCAAAGCAAAATTGAGCGAGAAACCATTAGTTTTCCCTTTACACAAATACTGATTCGATTACGATTATGAACACCATTCAGTATATGTTTGATGATGTTTTTCCACGTTCACTTTTAAACTTGAAAGGTGAAAGAAGCCGAAAGAGAAAGTGACGGAATGGAATACGAAAAAACGACAACGAATAATAGTGATAACGAACGACAGCTAATGAAATGAGGAAACTGTTTTGAGGGAAAAAGAAGAAATGCCGATTAGGGTGTCATCGTGAAACTGTTACGTCATCTGTGAGAAACGAGAGAAAGTTCCGATATGAGACATTTTGCAATGTAAAAAAACCCATACATTTTTACTCGAAAAAAAAATAAACTCAATTTTGATTGTATCGTGTTAAAAAAAACAGAAAAGTAATACATTAATTTTACAGACTAGCAATTCTCGCCTTCGGCTCAAATTGCTAGAAGCGGCTTCGCCGCGTAAGAAACACGGCTGCGCCGTGTTTTTAGCCGTGATATGTAATAAAAATAATCGGTCTGGAATGTTGTTTCATCATAAAAAGAAGAAAGTTTCAGTAGAAAAAACCAACTTTTCCCAATCTCGAACAATTTCCTCAAAACTAAAATTTACAACACTCTGTTCATTTAGAAATGATTTATTTTATTTATTCCGTCACTCTTTTCCATACCTGGGGTCATTCCAGTTCATTTCAGTTTACGTCAATAATATTCATTACTTTAGCTCTCTGAGAAGAACACTTTTTGTTCCGGAGCTCATAGACCGGCTCCCAGACCTCCAATCACTTCCCCGTTTGGTGACCATGGTGGGACAGACTTTTCCAACGGGCCCCAAAAATTTCAGAGTTAAAGCTCTACTCCAAGCCGAGTTATTAATGCAGTTATGAGTGTGACACTTTTGTTGGACATTTTTGTTGGACATTAGGCTCCGCCCACAAATGTGCAATGCGATACTTACGCGATTTAGGGGAAGGGGCAGAAATGAACTTACTTGTCAAATGGTCAAGCAGAAACTGCAATATTTTCTGTGCGCCATTCGGTTCGTTATAAATCTTGGCGATTTCAGGTGATAATGGGTTTCCTGCCAGATTAAGTGTTTGAATTCGGAATAATTTCCCAAGTTCATATGGCAACACTCTGAGTTGATTATTATTCAGGTACAGGTGACACAAGCTGATCATATCGCCAAGTTCTGTTGGTAATGATCGGATTTTGTTGTGCGACAAGTCGAGCATCGTGAGGTTGGACAACTGGAAAAATCAAAAACAATATTTTTGAACAAATTGAATTTAATTTTTTGAAATTGGAATTTTTTAATGCTGAAAGTAGATCGAAAAAACGAGGATTCACAGTGTCAATCTAATAAACAGTTACCTGAGAAATCTCTGGAGGCAGTCGTTGCAGATTATTGTTATTGAGAAACAAACAAGACAAGTGCGTTAACTGCCACAACGCCGGCGACAGATTTTTCACTTTTCCTGAAATATACTCATCTAACTTTCACAAATTCTAAACAGATTCAAAACTGCTTCAATAGACTATCATTTTCTGTAGATTCCCGAGAATCTGCATTTGATAACGGTTCATCTCGTCTAATAACTAATAATGAATATAAGCAATTAGAATACCATGTATCTCAAGCTCGGTCCACCACGTTGGCCTTCCGTTGTTGATTTCTTCATCTGTGAGAACTCGATGTACTCTGAGCATTCCATTGGAAAGTAACTTCTTTCCATCACTGTTTTCACTTTTGGTCAAGGGCTGACCAGCTCCTCCGCATGGCTTCTCCTTGTACTCCGATGACATATCGCCTGATGACATTACATCACTGGAAGAAATGAGTTGATTTTTAATAATATCTCCAATATTCTCGAAGATAAAAGTTCCCGCCGTTGAAATCGTTTTTTTTTTCTGACGTTATCTGTCCGATTACAAGGTATTTTTTCACACTTCACTTTTAATGAATATAACCTACGTTTCTTTAAAAAACTAAAATAGATTAAGAAATAGAAGATTACAGAAATAGACTTTGCTCTGTCTGGGTCTATTGTCGACAATGTATACGCCAGATGGCGACCCGCAGCGGAAAAATCAATAGTCAACCGACCGTTGATGATTTCATCAGTGATACACGTCGATCAGTTACAACTCTTACTTTTTGAAAATCTATCAAGAAAAAAGTACTTAAAGCATAACAACGCAAAAAAATTAACTGCAAAGTATTTTTTATTTTGTCATTCATTAATCTTTTAATTTAATTTATGGTAATCGTAAATGGCGCATGTACATGCTTCATTTTACGAAAAACAGAGCTTTTTCCTGACTAGCTCGACTGTTATTTATCAAATTTTTTGTTATCTCAAAACATTACATCAAAATATACCTTTTTAAATCTCTGACCATGAAAATTACGACTCATCCGCTAGAAATGTTAGTTTTTGCTGAAAAATTAACAAAATTTTTAAGCTTCCGTAAAAAAGAAGGTGAGAACGGTGTTTGTCTCACTTTGCGGAGGTCTCTCCGACAGAGGTCTGGCTGGGGCGAACACAGCGGCGCCTGCGTATCTAACTACGGTATGTATTCACCGTTGTATGCCAACAGCACTTTTCCGGGAATCCAAAACATACCGCTGGAAAATTTTTAACGCTTTGATTTGTGTTTGAAAAACACTTTTTGAAATAAGTTACAAATATATTTGCTTCACAGCTTTAGTTATTGATTTTGACCGCTTTTGGCTTGACCAGTTGGCACTTTTCACTCACTGAATGAACTTTTGCTGAATGGCGTGGGGGTTTAGAGCTTTGTTCATCATTCCGTCGTTTCGCTCATACGAGATTCTCCCTCTGGATGGTATTATAATTCTCTCAATCGGTAGTATCCTTTTTCTTCGTTTCTCTGAAATTAAAAGTAATGAACAAAAGTTAATTTGAAAAATGGAGGCGAATACTCGACTCGATAGTAACAACTTCAAGAATTGAAAAACACGAATTCCTTTTTGGCAAAACAAAATCATGATTAACAGCAAAAATAAGATGAAAATGGAGATGAATTTTCAGCGAGGCGAAGAGAAAAAGCGCTAGTCAGCAACGCGTGTACGTATCTGCCCCAAGCTCAATGCTGCTTTCTAAAGAAAAATCTCGTGCTTGGTGGAATAATTACATATTATTGGAAGGCTCAAGAATAAAAAGGAAGAAAAAAGAAACTGATCGAATTCTTTTGATGAAATGTGTGAAAGAAAATTTTCCGCCATAAAAAGAAACTGTTTGTTCAGCCGTGAATGTTAGTTTCTCGCGGGAATTCAGAAAAAAAACCAAATTTTCATACGGTGTGTTTTTACGTTGTGGTGTTTGCACCAATGCTTCATCTACCGTAGTCTTTTCTCGGTGTCCGAAATATTTTCTTCGTGAATACTTCACGGCAATGACCTTTCCTTTATTTATGAATTCCACGTTAAGTTCGTTCTTCTTTAAATTTCTTTTTGATTACTCATGTTTCCAGCGGGTTACAACAATCATCGACGAATGTCGAATGTACCGACAGTGCCGGGAAACGTTGGATTTCCGCAGGCCTACGGTCAAAGTCAATCATACCAACATGTCCAACAATTCAATCAGTTCACACAACCTCCTGCAGCTAATCCAAATCATGGGTATTTTTTCAAAATTTCAATGAATCCACAATTCTTTCGAATTATAGGAGTTCACCATATGCTGCGAATCCGTTTCCTTTCCCTTCAGCTACTACATCTCAAGAGCCGGTTAGTTTGGAGTACAGTTATAACGAAGCTTCTTCTTCTTTCAGGTAAAACCATCCCCAATGCCAAACGGTGCGAACAGTCATCAGTATAATCATAATTCTGCTAGTTATGCAGCTCCGACATCCTTTGCAGCTCCACCAACTATTTCACATCCATCGTCATTATCATCAGTTACTCATCCTGCTCTAAACGGTTACCCAGCTCCTACATCACATGTGGTAGGAGCTTTTGTACGCACAATGTGTTTTAAGCTTAATAATTTTAACAGGCAAACTCTTCTTCAGTTGCAACACCTTCAGCAACACCAGCCAATAACCAACCACCAATTCCATCGGCATTTGCTTCCGCTCGCCCAGCTCCTTTTCCTAACTCTCAAACCTCTGGGGCACCTCTGCAGACACCTTCCTATCAGCAGCAAATGGCACCACGACCACAGGCGCCAAGCAATTATCCTCCTGGTCCACAAAAGCAAGGGTTTCCATCTACACAACAGCAGCCTGCTTATCCCTCAACGCAACAAACAGTTTATCAGCAACAGCAACCGCAGTTCCCTCCACAATATGGACAACAACAGATGCAAAATTTAAATCAACAATTTGATAAAATGGTAAGAAATCGTTTTCATGAAACCGATTTCTATTCAACGTTGTTATTTCCTAGAACATGAGTGGTACTCCTGGGACGCAACAACAAATAGGTGGTTTTCGAAGTGATATTATTGACTTGATTGCTGAGAGGAATATCCAACAACTAGGATTCGAAGACATCGAAGTGCAAATTCCCCAACAAGTTGCTGCACCACATGCTCATGTTGATCCAAAGTATGCTATCGCATCTTCTATGATACAGTTTTTTTGTTTTTTGCAGTATCTTTCGTTCAACGCTCGTTCAAGTTCCTCAGACTGAGGAGCTTCTCAAGAAAAGCAGGCTGCCGTTTGCGATAACACTACATCCCTTCCGCGACGTCAAAAATCTCAACATCATCCAGTGTTCAAACATTGTACGTTGCCGATATTGTCGTACATATATCAACCCATACGTGTACCTACCTGACCATAGGCATTGGAAATGCAATCTTTGCAATAGGAACAACGATTGTATGTTCACTTTTATCAATTTGAAAAAGTTTTAATTTTCCAGTACCTGATGACTTCTGTTGGGATCCTTCGACGAAGCAGTTTGGAGATCCACGGAATCGGCCTGAAATTCAAAACGCGACTGTTGAATTTATTGCTCCATCAGAATATATGGTGCGGAGATTTTTGAAAAACTGAAACAAAATAAGTCTATATTTTAGCTTCGTCCACCTCAGCCCGCCGTTTACGTGTTCATACTTGATATCAGTGCTGCTGCGATTCAGTCTGGTTATTTGCACGCATTTTCTGAGAATTTGTTGATAAATGTCGATCAGATGCCAGGAGACGATCGGGCTCAAATTTGCTTTATTGCTGTAGATCAGTGTCTTCATTTCTTTTCGTTCTCAAGCAACAAAAGATATCCGAACGAAATGATTTTAGATGATATTGATGACGCCTTTGTTCCTTCCGTCACTTCTCTTCTTGTACCACTCAAAACGTTCAAAGATACAATTCGGACGTTTATCAAGCAAATCCCTCAATTATACTCCCAAGTATCACCAACGTCAAATGGAAACTGCTTGGGATCAGCATTGAAATTAGCACAAACCATGATTCAGGAAATAGGAGGAAGGATATCAATCTTCCAAGTTAGTTTACCGAATGTTGGATTGGGAGCACTAAAAAGCAGAGAGGAATCAACCGACGGTGGACAAAATTTGGGACCAGCCACTGACTTCTACAAAGCATTGTCTTTAGAATGTACTGGTTCTCAAATTTGCTTAGATTTGTTCATGTTCAATACACAATATGCAGATTTGGCTACTCTTTGTGAGTTTTTTTTAATCTGGCTAACTCTCAATCGGGTTGTATTTTCGACTGGCAAAACACTATTTAGTGACTGTAATCTTTAAAAAAAAACGTGTTTTCAGCGGAAGTGGCGAAATTCTCAACTGGTTGTGTTTATCATTTTCCAAACTACAATTATCGGAATGATATTCATCAAGTGAAACGATTCGAAAGAACATTCACAAGATATTTGACAAGAAAGCTTGGATTTGAAGCGGTTCTTCGTATACGTACTTCTCGTGGCCTTGCTCTTACTGGATTCTACGGAAACTTCTTTGTACGGTCTCCAGATCTTTTGGCTCTAGCCAACGTGAATCCAGACTCTGCACTTGCGGCTCAAGTGACGATAGAAGAAAAACTTCCGCAATATGTTTGTTTCCAATCAGCTCTCTTGTACACATCGAGTAAAGGAGATCGTCGTATCCGAGTACATACTATGTGTCTACCAACAACAGGAGACTTGCTCCAATTATACAATAATTTTGATCTAAAGGCCACGGTTTCGTATCTAGCGAAGATCGGTGTTGAGCGGTCAATGACAGGAAGTGCTTTGGCTGATTCACGAGAAGCGTTAGTGAATGCTGTTGTTGACAGCGTTGGCGCTTATCAGAAAGCTGTTTCACGAGGAAATGGGATGCTTGTTCCACGTTCCGGTCATCTTCGTCTCTTCCCCAGTTATGTACTCGCAATGCTTAAACATGTATGTTTCCATTCTTTCCATTTCAATAACTATCTTTTATTATTTTCAGCCAGCGTTCTCATCTGGACGTGGCATTCGTCTCGATGAACGTGCTGGTGCGATGCTAATGATGCGGTCTAGTCCTCTTGAGCAGATCCTTTCTGACATCTATCCACGTCTTTACCGTCTGAATGAATTAGCAACAATGCCTGAAGATCAGACCCCGCCTCCTTTGCCTCTTTCATTTGAACATATCAGTCGAGGCGGAGTGTACCTTATGATAACAGGAACGATTGCATTTGTTTATGTTGCATCATCTGCAGATCCAGGCTTTTTGGTTAATGTTTTCGGTACTTCAACTTACAATGACATCGATGAGGTGAGAAATGCGTTTTACCTTGGCAAACGTTTATTTCATTTTCAGTATTCATTGTTGGAGAGAGATAATGACCTGTCAAGACGAGTTCATGCATTCTTCAAACAAGTTACTCAATTCCGTTTCTACCTGGGGCCAATAATTACTATAAAGTATGTGAAATAGAGATGAACAGCTATTTTTCGAAACTCAATAGCGCAGACTTCTACTATGATTTTGCTAAATTTTTCAGAGAGCACTCGCCTCTTCGAGACGTTTTTGTTCGTAGACTTGTGGATGACCGGTCAGAATCAACTCACTCGTATGTAGAATTCCTTCAACATTTGAAACGAGAAATCAATGGTAACTAGTCGTTTAATATTGTTCGCCTCAAAATAAGTCAGTTTATCCGTGTGACATATCCATTCCCTTCTCCCTCCCTTTTCCCACTACATCGCCCATGTCTTTTTTCTTTTCTAAGGCCAACTTCGTATTCCCCTTGTTTTTTTTCAATTGTTTCCTTTATTGCTCGAATCGACTGGATATGGGTTTATTTTTCATCAATTAATTTGAGTCTTTTTTCCTAGTACAGATGTGATTACTCCCCTTTCCCATCAAACAATTCTTCCTCCTTTTCTTTTACTGATAAATCTTTTCTAGCCCCTGTTTTCTTTCCCCTATACGATAAAGTGATACCAAAGCTTATTTATTGTTGCCCTTCATGTTCCATCGAAACCTACCTTTTTTCTAGGATTTTAAATGTTATGTTTGGTTTTAAGGAATATCAATGTTTATCATGATTTTTTGTTTCTTTCTGCTGAAGCAGATATTTTCCACAGAACATTTCGTACGGTATCTTACTCGCAAGAACAAGTTAATGAAAATTATGACATTTTTATTAGTAATTATGAAATTGATTTTGGTTTCATTAGAAAAAAAGACTATGCACAAAAGTACTCGTTCTGACTTTCCGGTTGAATGGGAAAATCCATAAATAACCGGAGCAATAAAACAATAATCACAGAATTAGCGGAATTATAATGAACTCTCGAAAGAATGAGAAGACATTCGAAAAAATGTATTCAGAGAACACGGTATGAATTGAATTGGGGAAAATGGATTGAGTTCAATGTCTGGACGTCGTTTGTTGTTGTTCATCAGGAGGGAATACATTGATTGAGTGAGGATGAACTTGATTCGGATTTGATGTGGCAACGTTCATTTCTATGTCACCTGAGTATATTAGTCTTTAGTGTAAGGAGATGTTCAATTTTGAGGTACTGCACTCGTTTCATGCGTTTAGGGTTGAAAAGTTCAGGGAAAGAGAGGGATTAATTGAAAAAAGAAGAGTAGGAATAGATAATAGAAGCCACGTGGATGCATTCGAAAGGGTTTCATCTATAACTCGGCCAGTGGAAGGAGAAATACACACTGATAGGAAAAGAAAGTAGAGAAAAAAAGAAGAGCAAGAGATACTCACCAAGAAAAATAACGAGATATTTACAGAGAATTTAAGAAGATTATTCAGATAATGGAACCTGAATGAGAGCACGAATCGTGTGAAGAATCATCAGGGGAATCTGGATTTTGATTGCAAAGAAGTGGGAAGTGTCGAATCAATTCATTGGGGAAAGCATTCAGATGACGTGGGAGGATGAATATGTTTGAAACTCAGAACTTATGATTTAAGCAATCTTTTTTTACGATGTCTTAGAATTTCAATTTGATAGTTTCGCTGCGAGAAGCTAATTGCGGTAGTTGTGATCATAAAGTATAGAGAAGGTCCTTGATAAAATATCATCTCGGCCGATTTGAAAGTTCAAGTTGATTTACGGTAAATGTTCAGAAGCTGAAGGCTCCCGCATACTTTCAAATCTATTATTTCACAAATTGTTTTTGTTTTGCTATATACCTAAGCAAAACGATTCTAATCCACACTTCCACGTCATCTACAATCATTTTTCGAGACTAGAAGACAACTGACCTGCTCTCGTCCACAGATCGGTACCATTCTGAGATCCATTTGCAGATGTTCTGAACTTTCCGCTGAAATTAAATAAGTGTAATCAGCTTGTTATCAGAATCTCAATATAAAAACTGTCTATCTAGAATTAAGGCGAAATCACAAAAGTGTCAACTTTGAGCAATCGAGAAAAAGAACAACAAGAAAGCATGCGATCACTTACTTTTCGTAAAATTGAATATATTGTAATTCGGATCTAAATCAGTCTCATTTGTTAAGTGTGTATTTTTCGACACGATTTATTTGATTAGATGTGCAGAATTCAAAAATGAAGTAAAAGAAAATCGACTCACTTTGATCGTGATCTCATTTTGCTCAAGCATTTATCCGGAGAGTTTGCTCTCTCTAATCCACGTTGTTTTGCATGTTTTGCATTGTGATCGGATACATTCACACGACGAAGGTAGGTTTTCTGAAATTTCAAAATCAAAGTTAATTTTTTTGGAGCTAAACGAAACACAATCCTTTGGGGTTATGGAAAGACTAACCTGTTCAGAAGGGTCCAATTCGCTCAATTTGTTTTTATGTGGAGTCATAACAATTTCTTTTTTGTTTTTCACCAGACTGCAAACTTCTCTATTACTCCATGCTATCATTCATTTCAACCCACTTAATTTTG